>VUQI01025705.1:30185-79569 GCA_015106735.1 Paratilapia polleni | reverse complement strand
GGCCTGGCTAGCTACAGGATTTTCAATGGTGCAGAGCCGAGTCTCCAATTCATTGAGCCTGGCCTCCAAAGCTACAAACTGGCTACATTTATTACAAGTATCATTATTAATGATAATTAAGCTACACAACAAGTGCCATGCAACAGGAACAGGAAGTGATACGATACCACAGAGAGCAAACACAAAGTGAGAGCGCCACCACAGGAGACCTATTTAAGAAACAACATTTAAATGATCCCAAACTTTCGGTCATTACTGGTTTTACAAATCATATTCTTTACTTTTTCCATTTTCCATTATTTCATTTTTTAGATGGCTTCAATTTTTCCATTTTCCAGGCAAGCTACCTTTAATCCCACCCAGAGCGGGGTCATCGGATGCTGAGGAGAATAGTGAGCCGAGGTCACCAACTTTCTGCAGAGTCAATAGCTACAGACCTCCAAACTTCATGTGGCCTTCAGATTAGCTCAAGAGAGCTTCATGGAATGGGTTTCCATGGCCAAGTCTTACATCACCAAGCACAATCCAAAGAGTCAGATGCAGTGATGTAAAGCTCGCTGCCACTGGACTCTACAGCAGTGGAGACGTGTTCTCTGGAGTGACGAATCACGCTTCTCTATCTGGTGATCCGATGGACGAGTCTGGGTTTGGTGGTTGCCAGGTGAACGGTACTTGTCTGACTGCATTGTGCCAAGTGTAAAGTTTGATGGAGGGGGGATTATGGTGTGGGGTTGTTTTTCAGGAGTTGGGCTCGGCCCCTTAGTTCCAGTGAAAGGAACTCTTAATGCTTCAGCATACCAAGACATTTTGGATAATTTCCTGCTCCCAACTTTGTGGGAACAGTTTGGGGATGGCCCCTTCCTGTTCCAACAGTACTGCTCACCAGTGCACAAAGCAAGGTCCATAAGGACATGGATGAGCGAGTTTGGTGTAGAAGAACTTGACTGGCCTGCACAGAGTCCTAACCTCAACCCGACAGAACATCTTTGGGGTGAATTAGAGTGGAGACTGCGAGCCAGGCCTTCTCATCCAACATCAGTGTCTGACCTCACAAATGTGCTTCTGGAAGAATGGTCAAAAATTCCCATAAACACACTCCTAAACCTTGTGGAAAGCCTTCCCAGAAGAGTTGAAGCTGTTATAGCCGCAAAAGCTTGGGCCGACATCAAAATAAACCGTATGGATTAAGAATGGGATGTCACTCAAGTTCATATGTGTGTGAAGGTAGACGAGCAAATACATTTGTGCTCAACTCTGCTGCTCAACCCAAAAATGCATTTTCCTTACAAATGTGACACCATTTAAAGGGAAATAAATAAGATTTCCAACGGTATAAGATTGATTGCCAAGAAGCATTGTCACAACAAAGAAATTATCAACCAAACATAAATTTCCTTACTTTTTGTGCTAAGTATATATAACTCCTAGTAGGCGTCCAAGAGAGAAAAAGTTAAGACTAGTAGGGATTTGTACTCAGCCTGCCACAAATTTATACAACAGGGTATTTACTAAGAATGCAACTCAACAGATTAGTATGGCACTTCTAAATAAGACCTGCTGTAGATGTTTGCCACATTTTCGAAAGAAATAGAGCACAAAGGGCGTTTTTCATCCACTGAAGTGTTTCATTCATGAAATTATCAACGGAACCTGTGCAGAGGTCAGAAACAGAAGGCCACTTTTGGAAATAGAAGGGGAAAGTTATGTTTAAAAAACAAAAAAAAGAAAACAAAGAAAACCAACAACCCCACAAAGTTGCATTGCTGCTGTCTAGCCAGCTGCTCTACAGTGACTGTAGTCAACTCAGACTTGTGTATGCTGCAGCATCCTTTACAATGATGCATTTTTATTGTCTGAACAGTTACAATATTGTCTGCGTCTCTTTAGACCTCACTGTTGTCTGTCACTTTCTGTGTATATCTGATAAAAAACAAAAACTGTGTGCTGCTTTATTTATTTTCAGGCAGTGGATAGCAATGATAAGTGTGAGTAGAGCCTGACTGATGCAGGATTTTTTAGGCTGATGCCGATACTTGGTGATTTCAAAATCCGATATATTGTCCGAGTTTTTTTTTTTTTTGTGAAAATGTACAATGAAGATTACCAAAAAACTTGGCTATGAACTTTTAGCCAGAGTGAGGTTCAGGGTTTAGGGTTCATCCTCAGGAGCATAAATATTGAACTATAGTTTTCACTGAAATCTGCTCATTTGATGTCAAAATACCACATCATGGACCAAAGTGTTGGTCAAGAAATGTAGACCAGACACCAACACAAATCATATACACTCTGGAGGCTTCAACCACAGTGCTCCTCTGTGAAGAATAATTATTTGTATATAAAATATTATGCAAGTCAACCTATTTGGGAGAAGTTGGACAGTGAATATCAAGGACAATGGTAGTTTTTTTTATATATTCTGTGTTCTGGTCTTAAGGTCAGCGAAAAAGTGTTAAACTTTAAAAAGGTTTTTATGCTGGCTTCCACTGAAAAGAGGACCTAACTCTGCTAATCTCCACAAGGGTGAATGATACTGACAGAAATGAGATACAGACACCAATAGTAGTACCCCCCCTTCCCCCCAGTTCTCTCTACGTCCATAACACCAGTCAGCAACACTCAAACCCATGTTAATAAACTGGACTTGGGTTTGTCTCTAAATTTTGCTAAAGTTCTTGTAGCCACCTTCTTTATGGTCTGTTTGTTAAATGCAACAAAACCTTCGAAAAAAATTGACTTAATTCCGTCTTGATGCATGCTCAATCATCCAGATAAGGGATTCCCAGAAAGTTGATTCTGTTCATCTGGATATAGCGTTTTCAGTGGGAGAGACGTTTCATCACTCGTCCAAGTGACTTCTTCAGTCAGGACTGAAGAGGTCACTTGGACTTTAGTCCCACTGAAAATGCTACATCCAGATGAACAGAAATCAAGTTTCTGGGGACTTTAAATTGCCTTTCAATGGTTTTCCTCAACTGATTTTTTTTTATAAATGGAGAGTATCTATATGAAGGAGAAAAAGACACACTATTGAGTTTGGTTACCCGTGGCACTGTCTTTCTCTGTGGCCATAGACCTTGCATTGAGCTCCTGCAGTTCCCAGTGCAATTTCTCCAGCTTGCGGCTCGAGGCTTTAAGTTGGTCCTCTACATCAGCTGCGCTCTTACGGTTGGTGACAGCCCGCCGCAGCCTCTCGGCTGCCTCCTTGATCTTCAGCTCCCGTTGGATCTCCTGCTTAAGCAATGTTCGAGCGTTTTCCAAATGCTGCTGAAACTCTGGGTCCAAAATATCCCACTGATCCAGATTCCACAGGTTCCCATTCTGAAGAACAAAACAACAATTTCCATCACTCATCACTGTGCTTGTTAATATCCTTAATATATGAAATGACAACATATTACTGCATTATTTTCTGTAAAACATGCCAATACCACCTATAACAATCTTCTAATGGCTTCTAATGCAGGGAATTGTTCTGTAATTGTTTTAATTGATCTCACTAAAGCCTTTGATACCACTGACCATAAAATTTTACTTAATAGGCTTAAGGTTTTGGCTGGCATCTCTGGCTCTGCACTATATTGGTTTCTTCCTATTTATCTGATAGGACTTTCTCTATTAAGGTAACCAAGTTCTCCTCTAACACTGCCTCTCTAACCTGTGGGGTTCGACAAGGTTCAGTCCTGGGTGCATTACGCATTTACGGGCGGCTGTGGCTCAGGAGGTAGAGCGAGTCGTCTACTAATCGGAAGGTCAGTGGTTCGATCCCTGGCTCCCCTAGTCTGCATGCCGAAGTATCCTTGGGCAAGATACTGAACCCCACGTTGCTCCCGATGCATTCATCGGAGTGCGAGTGTGTGTGAATGTTAGTAAGCACTTAAGTGTAGATAAAAGTGCTGTATGAATGTATGTGTGACTGGGTGAATGTGGCCTGTAGTATAAAGCACTTTGAGTACACAGAAATTGAGTAGAAAAGCGCTATATAAGTACCAGACCATTTACCATTACTATTTTCTTGCTACATTCTTCCTATAGCCGGCATTATATCAATCTTTTTCTGACATTTCTTATCACTTCTATGCCAATGATATTCAGCTATATATGTCTTTTAAGCCTCACCAGCTGGATAGGCTGTCCACCCTAGTCCACTGTTTAACCCGGATTAGTGATTGGCTTTCTAGCAATTACCTTGTTTTAAACGCCAACAAGACTGAGACCATGATTATAGCTCTTCCTCAATTTTATCCTAAAATCAGTCAGGCTCTTGCAGTAGTTCTAGTAAGTAGTGTATTCTTTAAATATAAATTATGAAATAAAAAAAGAAAGGAAGGAGAAAAAAAGAAAAAAATAGGTGAGGATGGTAGGGGAAAACGTAGTTGTCCGGTTGGGTGTTAGGCCATGATTAAGTGGTTAAAGAGAGCCAAAGCCAACAGCCGATTTTCATACACCCCTGCAACCAGACCAGGTGAGAGACCCTGAGCAATCTGGAGACAAAAGCGTCTGTTAACAATCCTTCCACAAGTTCCACTACATAAACCTTGTTTTACTTCCTCTAGATAGATCTTGTTGACCAAAGACTCTTTTAGTCATTTTGGCTAGAGCTGAACTAAACAGTGAGCGTGTTTGGGCTTTCAAGGATAAGCAAAAATGTACTGTAGTAAAACAAAGATTTATAATTAGAAAAAACAAGGGCAGCTCCACACCAAAAATGAATGCAAAAAGGAATAGTTCTATCCCATTTTAAAGGGATACAGACACCCTCTCTACATTTTAACATTAGGCTGAAAACTTTCCTTTTTGATAAAGCTTATAGTTAGGGCTCAATCAGGTGACCCTGAACCATCCCTTAGTTACACTGCAATAGGCCTAGTCTGCTGGGGGCTTCCCATGATGCACTGAGCACTTCCTCTTCTCACTTCCTTTCACTCTCCATGTGTTTATACACCACTTGCATTTAATCATTAGTTATTATTAAGCTCTGTCTCTCTCCCATAGTGTGTCTTTTGTCCTGTCTCCCTCTGCTCTCTTCTGTTTCCCCTCATCCTCAACTGGTCCCGGCAGATGTCTGCCCCTCCCCTGAGCCTGGTTCTACTGGGGGTTTCTTCCTCTTAAAATTGAGTTTTTCCTTCCCACTTCTTGCCAAGTGCTTGCTTATAGGGGGTCGTCTGACTTTTGGGGTTTTCTGTCTAATATTGTAGGGTTTTACCTTATAATATAAGTGCCTTGAGAAGACTGTTGTTCTGAATGTGTGCTATTTAAATAAAATTGAATTGCAAATAATGGAAAATAATTATTGTGACAGAAGATTTCAAACCCAATTGTATGATAGTACCAGGGAATACTCCTACCATTGCTCATGACCAAGGCATTTTCCTCAGAGCTGGAGTAGGAAGCTAGTCCTTTTGCTCCTAAATCCTTGAAACTACAAATACATGCAGAGCAGCTGAAGTTTAGAGTTTTCTTCTGTTTCTTTGGTTTCAAAAGCTGTAATGCTGTTGATAACAATGAATCCCTGCGTCAGCTACTGTAAAAGCTTCGCTGGTAATTAACTTGCAATGAAAATAAGTGCAAAATAGCAAAAATGACAAGCTGAAGTATTTCTTACTGTACATGGCTCTGTTAAAATATCCTCACACACTGTTCTGCTTTTCAGCACTTTTCCGACTTGAAGTGGTGAGCATTTCCTCAAGTGTTTATACCTTAGATGTCTGAATTTAGGTTTATACATAAAGCTCAGAGCAACATTTTGGGTCAAATAAGGGAAGTGGGACATGGGACAGCTGGGAAGTTGTAGGCTAAATGCAGAGGATCGGAAGAATGGGACTCACATGTGCGGGACAGACACACAGGGAATGCACAAGAGATTTAGAGATTCATACTACAGGTCCAGTGTCACACTCACAAAGGACTATTCCTGTGGCCCAGTGTGTGCTGCTCACACCTTCTGGGTTGATGTGTTTGTCCTACATTCTGGTCAGATGATCAGACCTGTATCTCTGATCAGTCTGATGATCAGAGAGATACACACACACACACACACACATATGTACAAGTTATATGTTTTCTGTTACACTGATTTATAACTGTGCTCTAGATTATTTTTAGACTAGGCCCTGGGGGATTTATTGTTAGTGTGTGTGGGCAGGAGAGAGAAACAGATGGAGACCTCCACAGCTTTGCTAGCCACCCTTATTGTTCATTGACTAATTCAGTGTTATATTGCACATTTGTGCTGTTCATATAGGGATTTGCGAGCCCACTTGTCCTGTGCTGAGTCACACACACAGGCAGAGTTTGGCAGGGCAGCCCTCTAGGCATCAGCTACTGGTTATCAGCTGTGGTTGTGACAGCGTGCCTTGGATTTACCAGCACTACTAATAGATTCCACGAGACTAACGCTCACATGTTCAGCACTGCATTTATTCAAAGTGAGTGATATATTGCACTTTTCAGGCACACTGTGCCTTTTCTAGTGGGTTCAGGCTGAGTAGCTGATTGGCCATTTGGTCAACACTTGTCCCCTGACTGTAAATCTTAGTTTAGGGTGATAAATGTAGCTCTTTCCAGCTGGCACTGCCTCAGACACTCTCTTCATTTCCTTCATGCACACATATGCCCACCCTTGCAGAACAAAATGATGACATGCAATATCCTCTTTTGATCCGTCTCTTAAACGTGGCACCAGTTCACACAAGGCATAGATGTAATTTAAATACCCCTCGGCTACTTCAATCAAACCTGGATAATAACAGAGTGGAGAAATTCTAGTGTGATAAGGAAATTAAAATGATAATTATCATTCATTAACTTGTAGTAAAAGCATCATTATCCTTCAAGACTAGTTTCAATATTAACAGAGGTTAGGGCTAACTCTTTATTAAAAAGGAATCTGATAATTGAAAAAAAAGGTTGCTGCTAAATGTCCTGATTTTGCACAGCAGCACTGTGCAAAATCAGGACATTGTTAATTCAGAACAGCAAAACTATGGAAATGTTATTATCTTAAGCAGATGTGCACAGTCATGATTCCATTTCTTAGTTAAAACATTTAAAGAATGACAATTTCATGAGTTTCATAAGTTTTACCTGTGTTTTAGTGATTAAAAAAAATTCTCAGTGCAACTTTCATGACAGCTTTGTGATTTGAAGGATTTTGTTTTGGATTTAGGGGGCAGAGCATGGTCCAAATTGCCACTTTTTCTTGATTTTTCTCTGCTACTTTTATGCCTGATGCCACTTCTATCTAGGCTTTGGGGTCTGTCTTGGGGCCTGTACTCTCTTCCACCTACAACTGTTTTTACTTTCCTTCCACCTGAGTTTTTTTAGCTCGTTGTATGACATGCTTTTGTCTTTCTGCTCTAACGTCATGCAAGAAACTCATTTGTTTTCCAGAGCCAATCAGGGTCTGTGCCTAATAAATTTAAAAATTACATTACTGTATTTGCTTGTCCCTGCATTCAACACTACTTTATGTATTTATTCTTAAACATAGAGCTGGTCTGCACTTACATAGTGTCTTATAACATTACCTTCTACAAAGAGTTTTCCATGTGATTCTCAATCATACATTTACAAACACACTTGCACACCAAAGGTCATGGAACTGCCATAAAAGGTACTTTCCTAATATCAGGAGCAACTTAAAGTTCAATGTCCTTCTCAAGGGCACATTAGCACATGGAAGGGCCAGGGATCAAACCTCCAACCCTGTGATTAGTGAACAACCCCCTCTACCACTTGAGCCAAAGCCTGTCTTAGGCTGGGATTATGCACACGGACACCTCAGACAAGTAGTTGTTCTCATTATACTATTTCCTAGTCTACTTGGAGGACGCATGCGGTCACAATAAGTTGGAGTGAATACATATATCTGTACGCAGCCTTGACCTGACCTAAGCAGACCCTTACATACTCGCAGATGCAGATATTATAACAATGGCTGGTTTCACATTCATAGCAGCTGCACATTTTTTTGTATCTTCTTCTTAGGAGCCATCAAGTTTTGCTGATCACCATCAATGCTTGCTTGCTTGCTTTGTATCGGCTGGTTCCCCTTTCCCAAGGGCAATGCATACTAGTTATATTTTACAAAACATGTTTGTTTCTTACATACAGTTCATTCAATTTTAGACTTACTCTCCAATGAAAGTAAACTGCACTGTATCCTTGTTTAACCAGGGTTTGCTTAGTAATGTACAGTAACTGAATAAGATAAGGTTAGGGTTAAAAAGGTTAGAAGAAGATGACTTTTTACTGTATCACTTTTTACTATTTAACGGAATTTTGGTCATCCATATTACTGTTTGATCTCATTTCATGAGAAGTATTTGTCATTGTCGCTTGTAATTAACAGCTCCATCTGTTTCACATGAGCATGCTCATAGCTGGATCACTAAACCCAGAGTTAACTTAGCCAGTTAATTATGAATTTCATGCCGCCAGTTATCCAGCAGAGCACATTTAACCAATCCTGTATATCAGTCAATCCAAAACAATTTAATTTACCATAATGAACAGATGTAGAGAATTAAAAACAAGACAAATTCTTTCTACCTATATGCTGTATGGTTGGTTTTAGCTAACAGTGCCATGGGACGTGTCACTAGACAAGGTCACATAGTAGAATCTACATATTAATTAGCTATAATATGTAAATATCCTGCATGAATATCACAAAATAGAATAGCAGATATGGGCAAGACAAAGTCAATTAAGGCTCCATTATTTTGCTATAATTGTATTTTAAATAAAAGCTATTATAAAGAAAACTTAAAATCTTTCTTAAAGACAACAAACATTTTTCTTCACAGATAGATAGATAGTAGATATTTTCTTTTCAGTTAATTGTGTCAGTTGCAAAATTGTGCTTTATATCCACAGCAACACTTAGTGAACAATCTGGGTTTCTTCTGTCAGATTCTGAATTCTATGGCAGGGCTCGTCCTGACAAGGTTGGGCACTAATTGTGAATAAAAAAACCAAATAACGTGAAAGCAGGCTTTCATGGTATAATTTACTCTTACCAACACCGTTTCCTTGGGAGCCATTTGACTGTGTTCTTGGTGTTATGTGAGGTGAGCTGTTTTTATGTTAAAACTAATGGCTCTGAGCAAGAACAAATGTGGGCCTTGGGTCCTAATCCCTGCTGCTAACAGAAGAGTTGTCTACAAATATTGAATATACTTAGCTTTGTACTTGCAACAGCTGCCCCTTAAGGCTCTCCCTTTCTCTCTGTTGTTCAAGTGAATGATAATAATTACTCCAGCCATGTGTGAGCACACTGTCTGCATAAGCAGTGTGGTATCTGTACTTTTCCTATAGACTTTTTGGAGAAAGTGGATGTGAGCAGTGCCTTTAGTGTGATGATTCTTAAAGGTCAGGCTGATTATTTTAAAATTACAGACCGCCGGCTGTGCTGAGATGGTGAGATGAGCAAGTTAGATAGAGAGGGGAAAATGTTATTTTTTTTATTTTTTTAGTACACTACTCATTCACACTCAGCAGTGGGTAAAATTTTCCATGTAATATAACTAGCGTTACTGGCAGACTGAAAAATGAAGAACACAGCACACTGAGGCAGAGTTAAAGTTTTCTTTTTTTGCAAAACTCTAAAATATGCAATCATATTTCTCAGAAGGCAGAGAACTAGTTGGTCTGTGTCTGATGAGATGGTGGCCATTCAGGTGAGCAGGTAAGTTTCTCGAGTGGTGAGGATCCAAAGACTTGACACGTAGAAAGCTGGCTGGTACATATAGAAAATCAAGAACACACAGAAAACCCAAAGATAATCATGAGGTACATGTACAAGAAATCATGAGAGGAGCATAAACATTGCCACTGCTGTGACTGCTGTAACGATCTGGTGGAAGAGCTGGTCTTTACATACTGCAGGTGGGTGATTAGATTATTATGACCATGTGAAAGCAGAAAACTGCATTGGAAGCATTGGGACCGTGCCAAAAGGTCTAATAATTTCTTTCAATTTGCAATGACAAAACGCTTACCTGGTATTAATGAGATATAGGCCTGTCACTACATAGCTTCTCAATTCTGAGTTATAGCTGACAGCTCACAATTGTATTTAAAATGGATTGAAGCTCTGGCTCCATACCTCTGGACACGAGTACTAGGCGATAGAGCATTGACAGACTTTATCCCTGCAATAACTTCACTTTTGTGGCACATCATTGCTGCCACATGGGTACACAAAAGCGCACTTTTCTCAGTGCTCAGTCCGAATTCTGAATAATTTATGACCCAACGTTCTTCCAGGCACTTCATTGCAGAAGAGAAAATCCTCCAGTGTTTTCCTTTCTTATAAGTGGTAAAGGCGATCAGTCAAGCTGCATTAGCTACGTCTGTTGATTTGTCCTAATAGAAAATAGTTTGCAGGAAGGAGCACAATCTGGGACTAATATCATCTGAAAGCTCTTCATGTCCCTCCATACTGTGACATTTGATAGAGTAACAACTTTTCAATTTTGCTCCTAGCCTCAAAATCACAACCACAATTTATAGCACCAGTTCTTGCTGTTTTACTTTGAACTGAACTACCAAATAAGACAACTGTGCTGCCGGATTAACACTTTGCTATTTATAACAGAGGAACTTCTCATCATTTTTCAATTCTGAGCAGCATTCTAGATGGTTAGCCAACAGTTTGATAAGCAGACATCATAATGGGGTTGACTGATTGACAACATAGACAACAGAATAAATATCACCAAATATCAGAGCCATTACAATGGTCCAAAGATGCAGTAAGTACCACAGTGACAATGGTTTTACTGCCCAAAAAAACAGTGCTTATGTTTAAAAATGCCTTTTTTGCAGGCATTTTTTAGCCTTTATTTGATAGGACAGTTAGTAGAGTAGACAGGAAAGCAGGGAGAGAGTGGGGGGAATGACACGCAGGAAATGGCCTGGGGTGGACTCAGGCCCAGGCCCCTGCAACAACTTCGGTAGATGGGTTACTAGCGCAACCAGGTGAGCTATAGCAGCTCCCATAAACACCTTTTTATGAGTTAGTACAGTTTTAACAATTGTTAAAATATTTTTAATTTTTAATTCTTTTGCTGACCCCTTGGCAAGGTGTCACCACTGAAGACGTGATAGACAATGTAGAAAATTCTAATTTTAACAAGAATGTTGTTAAAATTGTACGATATAAAATTGCATATTATCTTTGGGTCAGCCTTGGCCTGCCCTTTAAGGCACCCAAGGGTGCTGGACATAGAAACAGAGAAACAACATCTCACTCACTTTGAGAAACACTGCACTATAAATTTGAAACCATACATCTTTGCAGCTGTTCATTCCAAGATATCTCCACTGCTGATTTACACCGTTCACTGTTGAATATGTTTTTGCATGTGTGTTTCCAGAGGTCATATTAGGGAAGAAGTAAAGAATCATCAGTCCTCAAGTCTCACAGGATTGCAGGTGCTACAATGAAAGATTTTTTAGCTTAGAGGATACTGCAGCGTGGATGCATGGCTTTAATGTAAAGGACATGCTGTGACACTTGTGTTGGGCTTTTTGTTACTCAAAGTCTAGGCCAGTGGGAGGTTATAAAAACTCAGGCAGGCAAACAGCAGGCACTGTGGTTATGGTTTTAGTCCCTTGAGTTGTGACTTATTTCTCTCTCAGTGGAGGAAGAGAGCAGCAGTCTTCCTGTGGGTCATAAGCTCTTTTTTTCATTTGTATTATATCCCAATGAGAAACACTCCAGTTTTATCAATAATTAATGTTAAAAATATGAAGTAATGAAAAAAAATACATTGACTGTAATGTATTTTTTTCCCACAGCAGGAATGAGCAAATGAAGCACAGGGACAATAGGAAATGAGGACACAAGCATCGCAGTTTTAAAAGAGGCAGAGAGACAAAGATGAGGGATTGCAAAAAAATGGTCTAACAGAGAAACAAGCACACTTGCATATATTTAAAAGGAGAACTATCTATGATGTTTATTATCTTGTGTCTTTAACAGTAGCAGAAGTAGCAGAGATGGTGGTGAGGACAGGGACAACAGACGCAAAGAGAGAAAGACCAAGAGAAGTAGGGAGGAGAAGGAACACAGCAAGATGTTCTTTGCTGACCAACAAAAGAAATTAAAATCTGACTGACTTTCAGTTACCCAGCTTGATTAAAGGAGAACTGCCCTATGGCATCTTACACTATGTTGTATCAGAAAACATATTTTAAGAAGTTTAAGTTTAATTTTATTTGAAAAAAATATGGATAATTTTATGTATGTTTCATACAATATGCATGTTTTTGTGTTCCTTGTTTTGTTGTTTTTCTTCAGTTGAAGGAAATGTGTGCATGTAGCTTTGTGAATCCCAGGGTACTGTGCTTTTAATAAGTTTTCTCACACCATTGGCTTTTTCAAATGATTTTATTGATCATTTAACCAAATGTACCATCAGATATACTACACAGGCCGAAGCGTGACGGAGAGAATTGCAGTAGATGGGCCTCAGCCCTTCCACTGATACACAGAAACCAAGTCAGTTTTTTTCTTAAAAGTAAGAAAATTAGTAAGGCCTCCACAATGTAATCTAATTAAATATTTTTTAACATGTTATGAACACATTAATCCTTTATTTTTTTTCATATATTTTCTATGCCAGTGGTTTGATAATTTAGCCATAGCTTCTGACATAACATAAAAAAACCTCACAGACTACTACTTGGCAACGTGTCTTCAGATCAACAGATGAAGATGACAACCACTGTCAGTACAAACAGAATAAAGCCTACATTAAAAGGCCATACGACAAACAAACAAAATAAACATATTACAAGTGCTTGGATCAGTACTTTTTTAGACACCCAACATTTACAGTAGAGAAATGTGAGTCCAACTTAACGCAAATCCTAATATATAACTACTGGAATTGGCAACGTGTTGTGTCTCCTCTCAATCCTCCCACTCGACACACTGGATGCTGTTCCAGAGAATGACCATGTCCTCTAAACTGATAATGCCCAACATCTTAAAAGTGTCTCAGGCCTGGATCCTCCCAGTTCAGCATTCTCGGAGGGGCAAGTTAACCTCTGGTAACAATCCAGTCTTATGTCTGTACCTCTCCAAATTCCTGTCAAAGTCTCAGCTGTCCATCAAAAGTGAGGTATCCAAACAGCTACACGACTATTCTAAGCTTCTCCCTCACAGCAAATTTAGGGTAGTCAACCAGACTAAAGCTCTGCCTTTGACATTCCTTGGTCAGTGCCATCGAAACAGTGCTGGATGGCTTAAAGCACTGCTACAGTAGGCTGCCTGGCCAGGAGACTATGGTCAGGGTGATCCTGCCCCGGAGCTCCTTCAGAAGGCGAACCAGTGCTGTGTGAGTCATTCCCCAAGTACTCTTTCCATTCACCTCGAGCAGGATGTCCCCACACCTACAGAGAGAGAGAAATGGCAATTCAAAATGAACATCATTGACTTCTAAAACATTTTGTTCATGGGCAATTTGAAAAAAGTTGATATGCATTGAGTGAATACCTTATCCTGCCATCATTGTAGGCTGGTGTCCCTTCCACGATAGAGCGGATGAAAAAGGATTGATTGCAGTTGACCTCCTCCTGACCTCCGACAATACTGAAGCCCAGGCTGCCCGAAGTGCTCCGCCGCAGGACAATGTCTTTGCAGCAGTAGAGATGCCTGCGTGAGCCAAGAGGGAGATTAAACACACTGATCTCTCAGCGTATGTCTAATCTTTAGATTACACATACTGTGCACCTATACGGAGTATGTGTGCTGTGACTAAACTGCTGAAATCAGCCTCACTCTGAAGACAAAGGCCTGGCTACCCTTTGAATAAACATGTATTTTTTTTCCTTCTTGGAAATATGAAGCAGTGAGAATAGTTGGACTTCTGTATTAGTTTCATACAGAGAGCCCAGGGCAGAATTAAAACTACAAATATTTTCAGGTGCACCACCGATATAAAGCTACAGTTCCACCATGACTTAGTAGTGTGGTTTCAACTCACCATCAGTTCACTATTATGGAAAAAATGCATCTCTATTTTGTCATATTTTATTAAAACAGGAGCAACAGTTGTTTACTGCTATCAGTGCACCGCTGTCTTCCCAACACGCCTGGTAAATTCATATGCACCGGACAGAGAGAAAGTTTTACAGATATAGTAGTGGTAAATATTTAAGCTGAAAGGTTAGTTTTAAAAGTATAATGAGTATCCTTTCCCAGCTGGCTTTGTCAAAATTTCAGTTGGCACCAGCTGGCAGAGGTCAGAAGGACCGGTGTGAGTGGTGTAATTTATACTGGGCTCAGAAAGAGTATAAAAATGTAGATAGAGTGGATGCAAAGACAGCAGTGGGCACCCACCTGGGTAGTTGCAGCCATGACACCCACAGTGGGGAGTAATCGTCATTAGGCACCGGGCTCTTGATGCTATCTGTGGGTGATGGCGTAAGACAAGGTGGCAATGTGCACTCTTGCAGGCAATCCTCCGGTGGACGCATCTCCAAGACCTTGAGCACAACAGGAGAGGAGGTGTTCTTCAAGTTGGCCACGGCCTCACCCCGCGTGACCCCCGTCAAATCCACACCGTTCACATTTAACAAAATGTCACCTGCGGGGGAAGAAGTGGACAGCACAGCTCAAGCTCTGCCCGGGGTAGATGCCCTGATAACAGCTTTTTAAAAGACCTCACAGGACAGGGACGCATCATCTGCCTATTTAATATTCATTAACCTCCGTTTCCCTTTGCTAGAACACAAAGGGATGGAAACTAAGCACCACCTGTGCTTTAAAAAGCCTCCTAGTGATGAAAGTGGTGCAAAGATAAATTGATCATTGCAGAGTCCAGCTTGCTAGTAAGCAACTCAAAGGACACATTTGCCCTGTGAGGATATGCAAGTGCAAATTAACACTCCATTACAAAACGTAAACATGTTTCATAACCACACAAAAAGAGACAGCTGCTGCTGCTGTGTCCCTTATGAATACAGTAATGTGCACCTCGAACCATGAACAGGACAACAGACTCAATTTACTTCTATTTTTATGAAGCCTTCATACTGTACTACTTATGCCCCATCACAGCATTTCTGTCATTCCTCTCATAACCAGAGCTTAAGGCAGGGGATTGAGAGTAATGACAGGCTTAATATGGTTATATTTTAAGATGAATATGCGAGAATCAGCATTTGGAGCAAAAATCTTCCACTCTCCTGCCTTCAGTAGCATTATAGGGTTTTAAGACCGCTGCTCTTACATACAGTCTTCATATTTTGCTATTTTAGACCTGACTGATTTCATAGACCAAAATAATTAAGTACTTGACAAATTCTCCTCTGCAGTACAATTGCAATACAAGTCTTGATTGCTGCTATCCTAATGTTTGTTTGTGTTTTTGCTTAAATCTGTTAGAGCCAATTTGTGGAGCACTGAACCACAGCAGCTCCAGAGTTTTCTGTTGCATGAATAACCTTCATAATGAAACACAAGCCTTAAGTGTTCATCAATCACCCCGTCTCTTATATATAAGTATTCATGACCAAAACCACATAAATGCTGTCATAATTTTTACGCAGTAAAGCTCATGCTTAATCCACAGAATGAGTAATTATTTGCACAAAGGCACTCAACATTAGATTCCTTAAAAAAAAAAAAAAAATACAAGTAATATTCTGGTAATTGCATAATTAGATTACAAGACATTCTTTTTACCTTTGCATATGGAGCCCTCTTGTCCCACCACTCCATCAGGGTCCACATTTGTGACATAAATGGGGAGGTCCCACCCTCGGCTGGACATGCCACCCGCCACCGTCATACCCAGGGAGTCATGCGGCTCCTTATTTAGAGTAACTGTCTTCTCATAGCATGCAGGCTTCTGACAAGAGTCCTTCACAGGGGAGAAAAGGCAGAGAAATAGAATAATTGAAGTGGAGAGTTTTTATAAATAATGGATGGAAGTGCCTGATTTTAAAAGCAACAAGGTTGATTTTTTCTCTGATATCCTGTTTTCTATTCCAACTGCCATGTTAATGGACATGCCACACATTCAGAACTGATGCTGTCACTGTGGTGTCTTGAGTATCCGCATGCACAATAACTCCAAACATAATAATGATTTACACCAAGGGCACCTTAAATAGATTATATAATCTAATTAGATTTAGGTGTAGTGCATTTGCATAATAATGAGGACTGTTTTTCTGTCAGACTTCCAAGTCACATGAATGCCACCCATGCTAGGTTATGGAAACAAGAGTCCAATAACACAGACATAGTTAAAAGCTGATTGATGAATGACCTCATTAGCATGCATAACAGGAAGTGTATAATATATGGTGGTTATTATGGTAGGACATTAGGCAGCTCAAGTGCCTCCTCAGTCTTTGCCCATGTTGTTGAATACAGAGAAAGGGATTTACACATAGATGTCGTGATGTGCCATTTGATGTTTTGAACGAGGCAGTGCGTGGGATAGAGTGAGTGAGGTTTTATTCATAGCGAGTGTGTGAGTCATATGAGACAGAGTTGAATAGTAATGAATAACACATGGACACATTGAGGTTGATGGGATATAGCCTGTGCTGCTTTGCTAATGTGCTGCATTCACACATTTTAGCTGCGCTCGCAGCAGGAGATCAGTTGACTGACCTTATGGCACAACAGTGACTAGCGGTGTGAAAACTGTCCACACTACCTGGCTTTCTGTGCAAAACACTGTCAGTTGTGGGTTGTACACAACCATTTGGTAGCTTTTAATCATCATTAATGCTATATACTGAGCTTTAGAGGTGCTGGTAGGATTTTTTTTTAATCTCCCAACAGAGTTCATATAGGATATTTTTTCATCTCTATTCTTTAAGCTTAGCCAAGCAAATGGCTATTTCACATGACGATTACAGAACACCCACCTGGAGTTAAAAACAAGGCTTTCTTCTGCTGCCCCCCAGTTATTTTTACAGGTCTGTTTTAGGCAAAATGCTGGATTGTTGTTAAATCAGATGCCCCAATGACTAGCCACTCAGTCTGTTTACAACTTATAGACTGGATTTAAAAGATGGTGAAGGGTGGGTGACATCACCCATCCGTTAGTGAAGTGTAATCTTGAAGTTTAGAGCTGAGCATTTTGTCAAATTCTTTTTTGGTGGTTTTAAACTTGATGTGACAAGCGAAGGATGTAGCTGACTGAGAAACTGAGGGACACTGCACACTCATACAGTGCCAACTTGTCAATCACAAAGAAAGCCTGTCCTAAAGCACATATCACACTAATGGAGTCATACTTTACAAAATGATCATCATGTTGTTTTCAAGACTTGAAACTACTGACCGGGACCTTAAACTCACCAGAGAAGTGTTTACTGAGGTCCTAGATTAAGGAAGCCAAAAGGCTGTTTTCCTGTAGACTTCTTTACAACTTGATAGAAGTCTGTTTTTGCAGTCAGAGGATTTGCCCTCTGATGGACATTACAAAGAATGCAGGCTAAAAGTACTTCTGCATTGGCTTCACTTTTCTGTCCATTCCTCACTTTTTCGACAGTAGGCGGCCCAAGTCTACATTTTTTTTCAACAGAAAACACAACTTCAATTGCATTCAAACCAAATTTGAAACCAGAGAAGTTGTGCTTAAAGCAGCCAGTCAAAAAATTTGACTAGAGCAGGGTGTGCCAGATTGATCAACCTGAAGTTATAGCATGAATTTTCACCTGGGTTCTGTAGTACAGCAAGAGAAATCATTATGTTCAGTAAAGAGTAAAGGTTGGGATGTTTTCTGTGTGGTGAAAAAAAAATAGAAGGCTGATGCGGGTGCAACAGTTCATTGAGAAGAGTGGACTTTCCTGCTTTCCTGCTTGAATGACATGCTCGGCTTTGACTGGAGAATAATACCTCCATGGATCATTTGCACCTGAAAGCGAATATTTATCATGGGAATGGGAGTCGGAGGAACAAAGCTCCTCTGTACATCAGTACTGCCCTTATCTCTTGTGTATGTATATACAGTATCTGTGTCTGTATGGGCTGCTCACCAGCAGTGTTTGCTCTATATCCACAGGGGAATATGGTGGGGGACCATCCATGCCCCACGGGGCTTCTTGTAGGATGTCTGGAGTGGGCAGGCAGATCTGACGAGACACTATGAAATGGACGCGCTCTTCACTTGCCTAAAGAGAACAACAGAGAGTTTTGACATGAATTGCAATTAAATGGAGAAATTTATTTTATTTTGAGCGAAATTTTCTGGATAGCTAAAATTCACTGCCACATAGTAGTTCTTTTTAGAACTATACTCCAGGTTGAGCTGCACGTATTCACACATTTGAATGCATGCAATGGCCACGTAGACTGGCTGGCTACATCCCTCTCCCCACTCATTCTCCCATTCCTTGGAGAGATCCACTGGTCTTTCTAGCAAAGAGCCGAGTCCTAAATTAGCCAGTCCAGCTCATTATTGCCTTAATTGGACTAATTTAATTTCTTCCCTGCCAGTTCTTAATCTCAGACAAAAAGTGCCTGCTCCAAGAGGCCATCTTGGCTCCACAGAGACCCAGTAGAGCCAGTCAGACAGCTCAGACAGGAACTCGGAGCCCAGAGACCCTGCACAGTCAGCCGCAGACACACTGCAATTAACCACTATTAACCAAAAACACACCATCGTTGACTGGCATCAACCAGGAACCAGAGGCAGCCACATGGCCCAGTCCATCAGGGAGTCACTACAATTAAATACTATTAACTGCACTGAGTGCAGACACAACAGCACAGCACAACACAATTAGCCTGAATCACCACAATTATCTTTAATACTTCAGGGACTCGCATTAAGATCACAACACAGTTGTTTATGGTCTGTAACAACATGAGGGTGAATTTGTCACAACTGTGAAATTTCTATATAATGCTAATGTCTGGTGTCTTTCCTTGAGCCCCTGCTGACAGACCTGAATAAGTAGAGCAGCGTGCTCTGGTGCTCCATAACGTAGATCGTGCCCGTTGATGGCCAGGACGCGGTCGCCAACACACAATTGCCCATCACGTGCGGCCAGTCCGCCCTCCAGTAGGTGAAAGATATAGACTCCGTGCTCCTCTGGGCGCCTCACTAGCTTAATGCCCAGCTGTTCCTCTGGAGTACTTTTATTCAGGACCACGTGGATGCTGTCATCTCTCAAGGGATGATGGGGTAGGCCGTGAGACAGGTGGCCCCCAGCGACATCACAGCCATGGCCATGTGGGTGGGCATGCGAATGTGAGCGGTAGCGATGGCGCTGTTCTCTGAGCACGGTTAACCGGAGGAGTTGGCAGGGCTGTTTGAGGGTGGTCACAGCAAAGCAGTGGGGCACGTTGCTGATATCAATGCCATTCACCTGAGGGGGAAACAGAAATGTAATTTAAAAGGGGACTTTTTTTTTTTATCACTTCTTACTGTTTTTTGAAACTCATTATACCTTCAGGATCATGTCCCCAGGCAGCAAGCGTCCATCCCGAGCAATGACACCTTCTCTGTAGATATCCTGGATAAGAATGCGGACTAAAGGGGTTTCATTGCCACCGACGATGCTAATAGCCAGCGGTTCCGAGGGATCCACTCGCGTGATCTTAATACTGGTAATTTCACCATCAGGGATCAGGTGATGGAGCTGGGGAAGAGCCACCACTGGGGGAGAATGGAGAAGAAGGACATGGCTGTGTTAAGTTGTACTGTACAATGACAAACAGCCAAAAAAAAAAAACCACAGCCAAATAAAACAGGAGAGGAAATGGGAGATAAGGAGAGCACTGAAAAGGAAAAGAAAAACACATCCAGGGAGAAAGAGAGGTAGACTGTAGTGTGGAGGTTCAGCAATGGAACCAGCTGTCTCTACTCCCCAAGGTTACTAAAACAAACTTGTATAAGTCAAGAGGGAAAATTTGCTTGGCTGATTATCCTCTACAATGTTTGTATCATTAGTCACATACATCTGTAGCAAGTATGCTTGGGAAAACCCTCGATTTCACATTTCCACAAAGTTATTACTTGGGTGGGGATGTAAGAAAAGTTGTAATACACACAAACTTTGCACACAGTCCAACCATTTCGATTTGCAGCTGATTTTTTTCACTTCGCTCACCTCCCCTTATGCCCAGTGGTGAATTTCACCAAACAGCAGAATGACGCATCCTAAACTGGACCATGTGTAAATGGGTGGAGACCTTTTGTTGGCTGACAGCCTGGGCCAAAATCTGACAAAGAAGATGAGCTTTTCATCTCATTTTTTTTTTATCTTTAGTTAGATAGAGTTTTAGAAAAATCACTCCATCTTCTCTTATTCCAAAGTGGACTGTCTCCCCATGTATCTCTGTCTCTGTGGCCTCAGCCATTTGTTCTCCTCTTCGCTGCACTTTTTCCAATCCGAAGTCAATATTTTGTCTTTATTGCAGCAGATTGCTTCAAGGGTGGAGAGCACATTAACAAAGACCTGCAGCCATTATGTAATCCTCCTTTCTCTCCATCATTCACCCTTTCAACCTCTGTCTTACTTCATCCACCCCATGGGGACATTATAATACCTTTGTTTATTTATTTATTTCCATTGTATTTTATTCTGTATCCACTCTTCCCTCCATTTGTTCAGTATGGAACTATCTCTACCTCACTTTTGCATCCTTCCCGTCTATCTTTGTCTCTCCAGCGGCAGGCAATGAATATTTAATCTATTCTCTCAGCCCCTCAGTGATGGCCTCTGAGAATAATCTACTCCCAGATCATTCGTCATCCTTCATTCTTACGCAATGCCACGTTCCTTCTTCCCATCACACTGCAGTTCTACTTTAACATTATGCTCTATGGTTGACTATATTTCTTCCACATGGGACGGTCTGTAGATACTACATTAAATATCACTACAGCACATTTTCTTTACTGCATAACATGTTATGGATCTACCATGTCTAGAACACTGCTCTCCCAGGGGAATCCTTCATCAAGTTGGTGCAACAAGGCAAGGATGAAAGGATATGGTAGTGTTGAAGAGGATGAGATAAAAGTGAAGAACAGGTGGTGGAGAAGGGAGGAAGAACATCATCTGGCTTATCTCCAGTGACCTCTGGCCTCCCATCCCTATCCAGAGTGCCTCAGGCTACCACTCTCCCCCTTGATCTGTCTGTAGTGATGCAGCACAAACTTATGCAACCTGCAGCTGAATTATTAAAGAAACATATGCTACTGTTACACTGTGGGATCCCAGCCATGTCACCCTTCTCTTACAGCTGAGGAAATATCTCAAGTATACACATTTGAAAACACACACCGTCTTCAGAGACCTTAAAACAGATATAAAGACTTTAATCCATACCTTCCTGTGGCACAGTGGAATTCCTGGCATTGTCTTGTTCCTCAGATGTCTCATTGCTGACAGCGTTGCCACTCTTGGTCCTCCTCAAGACACTGAAGGCCCTGTTCAACCTCCTAAAGGAGCGACTCCTCACTGAAGAGCGGTCAAAATTTCTGACTGCAGGGGAGAAAGAGAGGCACTTTAAAGATTACCTCACCCTCAACATGCCCAGACATGTCTGAATGTGACTCCTCACAGCCAGTGGGAAGCCTCCTTAGAACTGCACAAAAAAAAAAAGAAACAATCTATGATGCCTGTTACAGTAAAAAATTCCTTAATGGATGAAGTATAATGGAGGAAGTCCAGTTTGAATAATACCCATTACTTTAAAATCTTCCTATATGCCTAGATGGACATGAACAGAAGACTTACACTGTTCACAAGGTACTCTATTGGCCAGCACAGTGCATTTCTGCATTGCATCACCCTACTGTGTTTTTGACTTTTTGTAAAGTGGTCTTTACACTCCACCTTGCTTATCAAATGGTGGGTTAGCTTTCAAAAGTCCCGTTCCCCAATCCTAATCCAACGTTGTATTAGGGGTACCTACGTTTCACATTTGAGTAACTTTTTAAAGCTTCCACATCCACTTTACACTGTAGTTGGCCAGCAGTGTGGAGACAAAGGCAGCCAGATAATTTTGTTTTTGTAGTAGCTAGTTACACAACTATTTTCTTATATGAACAACTAAGTGCAATGTTATGATTGTCCTCTGACAGAGGCCATCTTTTCCTTCCACATTTGAGTGTCCATTTGGCAAGTGTGGTCAGAGAGCATGCCTTATCAATGAGTTCTGAGAGACCACAAACTGGCCCTTAGGCTTTGGAGCAAGGCTTTTATTTCTCCATTTCCTTTGCGTTGTGCAAAAATGAATGCTCACATACAAAACACTTTCCAGCTGCAGGTTTCACAGTATTCTGCTAATGTGCCACTGGAGGTGGTAACAAAATACCACTACTCCCCCAAAGAAAGAAGATTATTAGCAAATAAAATTCTGATACCTAAAGTCAATATAATATAATATATAATAAAGTCAGTATCTGTTGATATGAAGACCAGTGTATTTGACGCTTTATTAGAAACTGCAAGGATTATTGGAAGCAATACATTGCAAACACTGCATTTAAACATGCTTATATTTGTTTATAAGAAAACAAATTTGGGGCCAAGGTTCTATTTTTTAATGTATTTATTTTTGGTGAGATGTGTTGGAACAGTTTTTTTCCCCTTGAGCCATACTTCTCTTTGTTTTGCTTTGTTTTGTTTTTCAAACCAAGTTTTATTTGTTTGCCAACTTTCAGTGAGCTCAAATCTTTTCTAGATGGATGAACTCCTTTCAGCCGGTGGCTCTTTAATTAATAAACCCAATCTATGCTGAGGAGAGTTACATGGTTGTGTAACCACAGCGGTGATGTAACACACTGTGGACTCTAGTGACCAGGTCCAAAAGAGACCCGCCCAGAGAGATTCTTGTCTGGCACTTTGCTTTTTAGGCTACAGGAGCTTGAATTGGAGAGGCAGAAGCCCCTGCCTTGCTGCTCCAAGCACGGGACAGCAAGCTTCTGCAGCGCCCCTCCCTCCCTCTGCAGGCCCATGGAGATGCGAGGGCTCCTGACAGCCACATTATTCTTTAAAAGCGCCAGCCGCTTCTGGAGCTGACAGCTTGTTCAGCAGTAGTGGTGCTCGTGGTGGTGGCGCAGGGCGCTCAGTCGACCAGGCCTAAAATGCTGGTGCAGCGTCATTTGGTTTCCCCACTGCCTGTGCGCTTACTTTAGCAGAGGAATGGAGGGGCAGAGAGGAACACTCGTGACTGCTTCCTGGTTACACAGGTGGGAGAAATGAGGGAAGAGCTGTGATCACGTCATTGGGCATTAACACACACTTGCACAGGCTATATTTAACCTACCTCTCCTTCCATTTCTCCTTGACTGCATAATGTGCCTGCCCTCTCAGTGACTTTCTCTCCCTGTGTTTCTCTGCTGTTTTCCACAAAGAGAGATTTTATAGATTGGTGAAAAAACAGGGTGGTAGTGCTAATTGGTTAATAGGATTCCTTTCAGCAACCATTACGCAGTACAAAGACAATCTGAGTTTCAATGAGCACTTGTGTTATGTGTCGTGAGGTGTAAATGTATGTATGCATATAGATCATTGGTGCTTGGTTTTGACTGGAGGCTATGTAACTGTGACTGCAGAGCTCTGTACTCTCTATCGATTTTCAGTCTGTCATTCTGGCAAACGTACACCTTTTTAGCTCTCCCTCTCTCTCGCCAGATAACTTCAGGTTAACGTCATACATCGCCCACTCACACTCACTCTTCTTGGTGCTGCTGCGAGCAGCCAGGCTAGTCGTGCTGCCTGACTGACTGTTGTCCTCCATGCTGGGGTCAAAGGCGGGGTTGACCAGACCCGGCTCATCTGACAGGAGGGCCACAGCGGCAGAGCTGGGGCCGTCATTGGGCAGGGTGGCAATGGTGAGTTCTGAAGTGCTGTCAGTGCATTCACCCTCCTGCGAGCGTCGCTTTCTGTCAGCTGAGAGCCCATAGTGAGAGGCTCCTTTACACCTACACACATGAAAAACAAAATGTCAGTATGAAACTTGGATTACAAAGTGGGTGCAATTATTACTTGACGTGTTGATGAAATGATGACATTGATGATGTGTTAAAGCATGCTCAAATTCTCTAATAAACTAAATGTTAAAGCAGAGTGAAAGTCAACAAATTTATGTTAACAGCCAATGAAAAGGTCAGACTCTCAAGACAAATGCAAGCAGATTTCAGCCTCTCCTCCAGCCCAAGGCTTTATTCATGCCGACCTCTATCTTCTGCTTTGGGACTGCCTCACACAAAGACTGCTTATCTGACCTTAACACAGCACCTCTCAGAGATACCACACAACCTGTACAATAAACCACAACAACAAATGGCAAGGCAAGATACATTTTCTAGTGTTTGTATACTTGGCACAAAAAGTAAGGAAATTTGTGCCATCACCTTTATGAGAATGTACAAAAAAATTTCATATTTACTCTCACAAAGAGAAAAAAAAATGTAAAAGGAGTTTTTGTAGCTTCTTCTTGACAGTATCTGTAATCATATGTAGGGTGGGATTTCTGTGCCTGTGAGTGTGAGCATCCCTGACAGATGATTGAATACAAATGTAAGAAAGAGGGTGGGTAACTGACACAACATCTGAATATAAAACAGAAGTCGTTTGATAGTTGTTTTTCTCAAAAACAAATCGAATTCCTAAGTTCCTAAGTTCCAGCTGTCTTCTTACTGTCAACAACACAACCGCAACACATTCCCAAAGTCTCTCATACATAGGCACACATATAATTATACACACATAATGCTACAAGCCATAAAATGCTTTTCACACTGACAGTATTAAATTGGGAATGTTTGTGTGCAAATTAAAGATATCCCTACAGAGCATGGTATTGTATTGTTGGAGAATTTTCTTCCATCTGAAAGCCATAAAGGCTTTGAGCTGATGCTTCATCAGTGGCAGGAATAACTCTGGCTTGTCTCTCCGGGTGTCTCTGCGGAGCCATCAGCCCAAACATTAACTGGGTTTTAATGAGCTGGATCAAACCCAGGCTCTGCTTCAACAGTAGCTCGGAAAAACAAAAGGAGCGGCACCCATTCTCCTGTGCTGTGGTCTGACAGGGAGGATATTAAGCCAAAAAGGAGATGTTAAATGAAAGCAAGGTACAATGGTGGGCATCATAGCAGAGTTACAAAAAGAAATAAGATTTACTTACTGAGCCCATGGAGGCCACCGGCCCCCTTAGGGCACCGCATCACCAGAAGCAGCATTTTCTCTCAATAACGAATCCGTCTCAGTGGGACATGCTTTCTGTTCATATTTCACAAGGAAAATAATTTAATCCTGAAGTAGGTTCTACATCTCACTTGTAGTCAGGAGTCAGAGGACTCTCACTCAGATACATCATTACACAAAACTGAAGTATCTATGGATCTCCCTCTGTGACCTCAGCAGCGTACTACTGCGTTAAACTGCATGTGTCTGCCTGCATGTGGGCAGTGCCACTGTGAATTATTCTTGTTCATTCAGTTAGTAAATTGAATGCTATCAAGCATGTCCATGCAACAACATACCACTTAACTGAGTGAAGTGGTTGAATAGAGTAATATTTCAATCAAGAGCAGAGGAGAGGGCAGCTCTGGAGTCTTGAGGGGCAGAAGCTTTCCTTGTGTCACTCACTGTCAATTAGAAAAAATACAGCTAAATGCAGCTTGAAAACACTACTCAGACTAATAGCACTATCTTTGCTGGAAAAAGCAGAAAAATCCCCATGTGTATCCACAAATATGCATTGAAGGAGTACATATAACCACCTGGTACAATGTGAACTTTTTCTCTTAACTGCAACACAGAAGCTCTAAGTGTACCCTTTTTATGATTAAACTGTGAAAATTGCAAAACAAATTTAAGGTAAGTGAAGATTTTAGATGGCCTATCATTGTCAACTGATTGTATAAGCAGATTAGTATTTCTAAGAATCCAAGTCCAGAAGGTCTCGCTAGATATTACGTGTTGCAAGTAACCATGACAAAAACGTTCTGGGCTTTATACTATTACCTGCACCACTGAAGGGCAAAGCCATGCAGCACTTCCCTCTTTCGTTGTAATATTTTTAATAATCAGAGTAAGGAGAGCATTAGTCATGCTACTGTATGTTAGTAATTATTTAAAGATAGCATCGCTAGGTTGACGGTTGACCATTGAATCATCTGTTTTTCAGATGGTGCTGGTTGAAATATCTCTTACCATAAGAAAACATCGCTAGGGTCAATGGTGAACTGACCAGTGTAACTAAGTAGATTTACTCAAGTACTGTACTAAAGTACAGTTATATGTACTTGTACTTTATGTGTTTCTATACTATGCTACTTTGTTATTCTACTCCACTTATATTCTGGAGACAAATATTGTACTTTTTATTCCGCTAAATCAATTTCAAGGCTATAGTTATTATTATATGCAGATTTAGAACATAAATATAAAATATAAATACACTAATAAATGGTTATATTATTATAGACTAAGCTACTCAGCAGTATACAAAGTAATTAGACTTACTTCCAGTTGCAGCATTAAAGTTGTATGAATCAATGAATCAGTGATTATGATCCAGTAATTTAATGTAGCCTATATACTGTAACTGTGAAATGGGCCATTTTGCATAATCAATAACTATGTTTTGACATTAATACTTCTATACTTTAACTTAAATGGGATTTTGAATGCCAGACTTACTTGCAACTTTTTTACACTGTGGTATTACTACTTTTTGACTTAAATGAAGTCTTCTTCTACTTCTTTCAACAGTATGCGAAACAGTTATTCAATTGAAAACGATTTTAGACTCCTATGCATACAACTTTTCCTGTAATACCATTTGTATTAAGGCCCTGGGCACTGCACAAGAACCTGAAAATTGTGCTCAATATTTTCTAAGTCAATTTTCAACGCTGGATTTATTCCTGATAGAATTTTCTGGCTTCCCATGGTCCCCTCTTAACTAGTTCTTGGTCCCCACTGTGCCATCACACAGAAAAGATCCTGGAATCACTCACCCTGCACAAAAAAAGAGAAGGGGTTGTTTGGATGTGAGAATCAGCATCATGGCTGTAGATTCTCAGTCAACATGCATACAGGATACATTCAGCATACAGAAAAATACTTAAAAAATAAAAGCATGAAAGAAGAAGAAATTCCAGCTTTAGTTAGGCTTTAGTTTTCTTAGTATTATAGTAGGTTAGGTTAATGCTGCTGTGGCTGTTTCTGTATAACAATGTCCTCCTTAACTTTAAGTCTCCCGGCTGGTGTTTCTGACTAACACATTTGCTTTCTTTTTTCCACACACCCATTTCATAGGTTTATTGTTCTGTGTACAAGCCATGCTGAATATATGGAACTGAATACTTAGACAGCATTCCCCTGTTTTACCACAGGTAGTGGAAAATGGAAAACCAAAGTCAGCCAGTGGAAATGAGCAAATACTGTTGAATACGGGTTCATTCAGTTACCTACATTTTTACAGACCACCCAAATCTTAGAAAAATCTCTGTAGAAGAATTAATGAATGCACACTACACACACATTTTGAGCGTGTGTGTTACCAGTGGATCATGTAAGATCTTAAAGGCTTCATTCCTTTAACTGTGATGGGGCTCAGATATAGACATATATACAATATATTGAGACTCCTTGCACTTTGAAACATATAGGCCATCATAACACAAAGTCTGTGAGATAGCAGCATAGGGCCATTGTTTAGTTTGTGACCAGTTTATTAAGGGCTTTGTCTCCCGTTAATTAAAATCTCCTCTCTTTCCTCTGGAGGATAAGAGTTGCCTTAAATCCATAGCCATATCTCAGCTGCTTAGAGTTTTAATGTCTGTCTTTTAATGTTAAGTCCAGGGTCTGCACTATGTGAGCTTAAAGGCAGGGAAGCATGGTAGGTAAGTGAGCCAATTAAGGCTGTAGACTGGAGAGGTGAAGTGCTTGCACATCCACAGAGAAATACACAAATAACATACACTTTTTCTCTTTATTTCCAATCTTTTTTACTTTTTCTCATAAAAACACATCCTTTCGTTGTAATAATGGGAATTTGAATGCCTATGCAAAGCTGTTCCTCAGCATCAGGTTTCTGGAGATGATCACTGAGCTTAGAGGATCCTCATTAGCACTGTAGTATCTTTATCCTGGTCAGCCTCAGTTATCACATCATCTCTCTAAACCCCAGGATCTGTAGCAAGATAAAGCGCGAAGACACCAAAATACCTTAGCACTCAGCCCCTCCTGTTCCCTTTTATGCAACTACCCTCCCCTCCTCTTTTCTGCACTCTTTCCAGCGCAATAACAATTACCCATGATGCTTTCGGAGACATGGTGATCGTGCCCAAGCGCCCTGGCTGTGACACAAACAGCCCTGTTCTTGTGATGTGAAATAAACACCAGCTCACAACTCATCAAAGCCCATGAGATTCTCCAATCCTCTTTAGGGGTGAGTGGATTATCCTTCCTAACCCAAATACTCTCTCCGCTCGCTGACTGCCACGGACAGGCATGTTGGTCCACAGTCCGCATACAAGACAAATTACCTCCAATAAGGTGACAATTCCAGGTCAGACAGTCAGATACAGAAACTGGACTTAGTGCATATTTTCACATGTGTAACACATTATAATAATGAATACAGTTTGGAATCTAAAGCACTGTTTATTCACAAACTCACACTGTAAGTCTGTGGTGACACAGCCTTTGCCTGACCTACCTGATGCAAGCTGATGCACTTGCAAGACCTGCCTGTAGTTCACAGGCAGGTCTTGCAAGTTAGAAGAAAGGCGCATCAGCTATGCAAAGCAAGCTGATGCGCCTTTCTTCTAACTTTTTTATTAATGATAAGTGCAGCAGCAGGTAGTTTTTCCTGATGAGTGCTGACTCCTGCAAACAACTTTCTGATGGGTTTGAAAATATACCAGGGACACATAACATGTAAGAAGTCAGAAGAAAAGAGAAGATTCTATGATTGCACTGTGACCCTGGAGGAGGCCTGTAGGTTTGAAGAATGTGTGCAATACAAGTGTGTATGTATGTGTGTGTGTGTATACAGAAGGTTTTCTTGTGTGATGGAGAAAGTCAGTAAGCTTAAAAGTGAGATAATTCCTGGAGGACTAATGAATATCAGAATGGAGAGACACAATTAGTGATACATACATATATCTATATCTATATATCTATATCTATATCATATCTATATAGCTATATCTACCGTGCCATGAAAAAATTACTGATTTCTTATTTTTTTGCGAGAGAGAGAGAGAGAGAGAGAGAGAGAGATTCAGTTTCTCAGTCATTTTAGGGCTCAGAAACATGCTTCTGTCTGCCACACCACAAACTAAAAAAAATAACCAACTGATTGTGCCAAAGAACAAAAAAAATAGTTTTTGCTATTCTTGCTATTGGTATGTAAGGTGTGTGCCCAAGAACATTCTGTTCCCCTTTCTTATCACTCTCTTAAAGCGGACCTGTTCTTTTCCAGCTCCATATTTTTATTCTTGGACTCCACTAAAGTAGCTTTGCATGATTCACAAAATAATCCTTACTTATCTTATACTTGGTGCAGCCCCTCAGTTCATCCACTGTCTGAAACAAGCCATTTTAGCTCCCTTCCCCCTTCAGTAGCAGATGGGTGGGGCTTCTGTGCTCAAAATCAGAGCTGTGTGGATGGGATGACCATATTAGTTATATCCACTCTCTTTGACATTACACAGGACCAAGAGTTTAAAAAACTGTTGAAAACAGAGCATTTAGAGCAGTCTGAAACCTGAGCTTTTGGCTAATGGGAATTACTTGTACACACACTGACCTCATTATTTTAAACTTTCGCCAAGTTTAATATGAATATTCATCACTGTAACAGTATATATGCGACAAAAAATAAGAAAAGCAATATCACAAAACAGTCATTAACATCCAGCAATTATGTATGGACTCTGGCCTTGATGTACATCCAGTCCAGCTGATAGAAGGAGAGAAAGCTGTCTGTCTGTAACAGCTTTTGGCTGAGTCCCAAGCATAACTTGTTTTAGAACAGTGTGAGCAGAAATAAAAATACAAGGCTCTGGGGAAGCACCTGTAGCCATAACACATGCAAACAGACAGGAAGCAGCCAAACAAGTGTGCTAGTGTAATATGGGGAGGAGGACTGGCCATTAATTGAATTTATGTTGATTAGTTTAGTATATCACTTACTTTTTTTTACCACACACTAGGTACACATGCAAGATAAATAAAGTCTGATTGCGAGGGAATGGACAGAATGATAGATAGATGCATGGAACAAGCAACGAGGGAGCGACATAAAGACAGAGTAATCCAGTTAATGATGAACTAGAAGAGTGTTAATCAGAGGATGCGCTGGTGTGTTGATTGGATCCGCCTGCTGTGAGGGGTAATCCCATCTGCCGCATGAGAAGGGGATGAGGCCAAACCTAGAAGGGACAGTGTCTGCCATGTGAGGACAGTTTGGCTAAGCTTATTTCCAAAGACAGATCTGCTAAATTGAAGGAGTCGAGCTTCTGTTGGGTGTGACTTCTTACCATATTTAAAGATCAGCGAGTGCTGAAAACAAAAGTGAATGCATACAGTAACTAATAAATCCCGTCTTTCTGTTTGAACTTTCCATTGTGCTCCTGTGCAGTGAGCAGTGGCTCAGCAGGTTTGGCAGGTTTAATACATCTTAGTGTTTACGAGCGCAGATGAGAAGCCAGCACAATGTCAGTCGAGTCAGCCTGTTAGAAACAGCCCAAACTCTGAGTCATGGTTTTTCAGCAAATCAATATGTGTGATCATCAGTTGAGCCCTGACCCCATGATCAGGATTGAAGAATATTTATGCAGCATTTACTGTGTCAGTGTCTGGTTTCAACCAAGAGGGCAATCACACAGTCTTTTTGTCAACACAGAAGAAGAGTTAAGGCAGTACTAGAACTGATTTATTCTCTGCTATGTGGCTGAGCTGGATTTCAGCTTACTAATACACCTTACGTATGTCCAGCTCAACAGTGGCTGTTTTCCAGTGCTGCAGTCAAACAGTATGTGTACATTTCTCTCTCTGACGTGCAATCAACTCTAACTGTAATCCTCTACTACAGTACATGAACATAGAGAATCCCCACCAGGCTGCTGTCCCACATTGCTCTTGGCACCTTTTAGCCTATATTTTTCACTTTATGCCACAGTAGCCCTTGGCAGTGTCCTGGTTTCTCTACCTCCACGTGCCATGGTACAACAGCCTGAAACACAGCCAGCACTAGTCAGCCCAACCCAAAGCCCTGACACTTAGTAGGGGACCGTTCACGTGAGAGATTAACTCCACACTGCTCTCCTCTCTGCTGTCAGTTACACTCTGCTGGCTGCGTGCTCTGCAGGCTGCTCATATGGAACGCCTCCTACAGATTAGCCTGCTGCAGACAGGAGGCTGCAGAAAACATTCCATGTTAAACATGTCAAGCATCAAAACCCACAAACAGCAGCCAGACTGTGTGTCAGCCAGAGGCAAAGGTTAACTTAGACCAATTTTCACAATACACCCATCTTCTATGATATGGCTAATATAGTAGGGCACTTGATGTAAATGATTGTGGATTGAGCAAATAAATATCATACATTTAAATTTAGTAAAACACTATTCTAATGAAATACCAATCTAAGTCCCCTCTTCAAACCTTCTCTGCATGCTGTCAGTAACAGAGACACATCTGAGAGGAAGACTCTGCTGAAGTAAACACATGGATCTGCTATTCACTGCTGCTCATGAATAAATGAATGCATACACCTGTTCTTTTGTGACTGTGTATTTACACATGCATGGTGCACACTTCAATTATGCAACATCAAATGTGTGTTTTGGTGTGCTGTTTAGTCCATATTTGTTTTATTTGAACTGTAATGTGTAATTTTAGATTAATACGTTAGTCTAAATGGCTTCAGTGTGTCCTCTACATGTGTCCTTGCCCCACGTCTCCTTCCATATTTGATTGTGTTGCTGCCCGTAGACTTTGCCCAACCGTGCATATAAATGCTCCCATGATCGATTCATTGAATGTGCTTCATACTGTAGAATCCCATGCAAAGAAATAATTAAACTGATTTAATATTATCTCTTTTAGAGGGCTGTGCAACTAGTTCAGGAAGTACACGTAGGTGGTAAGCATGACTTTATCTTTCACCCTCTCTCCCACTGGCCTTCACTGTATATCTGCCTTGCTAGATACAATGAGACAGGGGGAGCTGCATGACTACAGAACAGGGATTAATATTTAATCCAAACAAAATTCTAATTAGTGAAGCCTGCCCCACACTAGGTTCAGACATTCGGCCAGAAGGGGCATGGCACGGTGCGCTGCCTTTGACTCTAGGTGGACCTAGTTCAAACAAATGATTGGTATTGTTCACATCCAATGAGTGAGCGGCAGCCGGGTGACTAATCCTGTTAGGATGTGTTCATGCTGAAGACGTCTGGAGCACTAGGAGTGCATACTGCTCGTTGTGATCAAACACCTCCTAGATGAGGTCTGAAAGGACGGAAGCTAAGCTAATCATAGTGTTTAAGACATCTCAGCTCAGGCCCAGAAATGAACATAGATTAATCATTAATGCTCTACAGCACGGCACTGTGATTATCAGGGGATGCCATGTGGGCTGGGGGAGGGAATAAGCAAGGTCTAATGGTGTTCATGTGTATGTGTATGTGTGTACATATGTTAGGACGTGAGCAGTAAATATCACAACCTGGTTGCTCTGTTGCGTGTGCCAGTGTGGTGTTTGTATTGGCTGTTGCTGACAGAGTACAATGGCAGTAACCATATTAAACATTTCATCACAGAGACATTAATTCTCCATTTGCAATGTTAGTCACATTTGCCCTCTGTGTATAGCAAGTATAGTCTGTATACAAGCCTGTACACACACGTTGATGTGTGAGTAACACAGATTACAGCCACTCTCGCTTTTCCCATGCAATATAAACTCACTGTAGTGATCACACACACTAAAAGACATCTGGAAAATAAAGAAGGGATGGAGAAAGACGAGTGGAGAGAGGGTGTAGGCTGAGGCGGTAGTCACACAAGGGGAGCTAGAGGCTGCTCCTGTCAACAGTATGGATAAAGACAAATGGTGTGCCACTGCTCTCTAGCCAGGCAGAAAAACACCACGTCCGCGATTGTCTGCTTCTAGTTTCTCTCTCTGTCATGTCATAATCAGCAAAAACCTTACTGTCACCAGCAAAGAGACGCTCTCCAACACATGCCGTCAATATTTCTCGCTTAGTGAGTGTCAGGGAGAAATCATATGATTTTATTTACAAACAAGCCCTCGCTGAAAGGACCCACATACTGTGCATGCTGAGTTCCATCACCATGGCAGCCGTATGTATAGCCAGATGGAAGGCAGGCACAGGAAGTGACCTTATACCCTCCTGTCTCCTCTCATCTCCCCTCTCCTCTTTTTTCTGCCCAGCACAGCTCATCTACTCTATTCTTATTACATCCTCCACCAATTCTTTCTGTGTATAATTAAACCAATTTGACCTACCAAATATATTAAACCTATTTTAATCGATTAACAGTGCTTACAGTATATCACCCTTCTTTCCTCTCCTCTTTGGCATCCATTGCTGCCCAACACGGGCTCTTGCTGTCTGCAGGAGCTAAAGCCCCACTCAGTGCAGAGAGCGCATACAATGAAATGAGGGGATTTGCGAGGCGGTCCATTGTTCCATGTGTTCATGCAGTATAATGGGACATTTCCGACAGACTGGAGAGAAGAGCAATAGCTGAGCTCAGGGATCAGAGAGCTCTGAGTTCACACGGAGCTAGTGAATGTAGTCAACATTAACTCCCACACGAAGACAGACCAAGGAGCCAAGAATGAACAGTGTGACCTACACTATGGAGTAATGTCTAAAGATGACTGAATTTTAATGTCTGATTTTCCATTAAAGTCGTTTTGCAAGCAAAAAATAAGAGGGCTTGCCACTTTTCTCTGGTTGATATGATTTATATCAAACTATTGGCGAGACAAAAAAAGCAATAGCAAGTCATTATATCATATGATTAATATTAACCAGAAATATAGTTTACAGATCAGTTATCAGTGAACATAAAAATGTTGACACAGGTGTTTCCATCTGCATTAATTTTGATATGTTTGATACAGATGCAGTATTAATTAAAAGGAAATGTGCAGCAACAGGTGTGTTATTATGTTATGCTGTTTTGAACACAGACACAGATTTTGTTTTTGTTCAGTATGACAAAGTTTGTGTGTATGTAAGTAACTGTGTAGTTTATTTTGAAAAGATGCAATCTGAGAGTAGATAGGTATGAATTTTTAATGCTGAGGTGAAAGTCTATTCTACAAACAGACACAGCATAGTTACAACCATCCAAGTGCTCTGCGAGATTCAATGTACAATGTTTGAAGTCTAAAACTGTGACCAAATGGGCGCTGACAGTTTGCTCCAGTCAATACAGTAGTCACACACTCACACATGCTGCTAAAGAGAAAGAGATAAAGGGAGAGATGCCATGCTGCAGTGCCGCTCTGTAGCATCCCAACTGTCCTGGACAGCATAAAGCACAACCTGCTGGCTCTGCTGCGTTCTAGTGCCACAGCAACCAGTGACCAAAGCATCAGGAAGCAATTGACTGGTCATTTTCACAACACAGAAGAACACTCTGACTCTTCAAGTGATGACCCAAACATTGGAAGTAACACAAATATGCATCAATGCTCTGAATGAAGACACAAACATATGGCTGTTAAAAGTAAAAGAAATGCACAATTACACATAACAGCTGCATGGTCTGCTGATGGAGGGGCAGGATGGGGTGATGTTGATGAAGAGGATGCAGGAGGAGGCTGAGCGTTGTACTCACAGTTCAGAATAGAGGATGTGCAGGTTGCCCAAATTGTCTGTGTAGTTGGCCGGGCTGAGCCAGGGCAAAACCAGCAGCAACAGAGCCTTCATGATCAATGATCTGCTCTTTTTCCTCTTTTTTCTCCTCTGTTTTCTTCCTCGTTCTCTCCTTTCTGAACTATAGCTCTCTCCTCTTCTGTTCCCCCCTCCTCCCCCTCCCCCTCCTCCACCTCCAGTTCTCCGAACCTGGCCGTGCTGACCTACCCCTCCTCGCCTGCCTTTCTTCTCAAGGGGCGCTCTCAGATTTGATTAAATCCTTCACTTCCTTCCTTTTAGCCTCTCGTTTTCCCCTCTGTTTTCCCTTCTCTACTTCTGTCTGTGTGAGTTTCTTCCTCTGCCTCAGGCTGGCTGCCTGGTCATCTCAGCTGCAGAGGCAAACGGGCCAGTTGCCAGAGGTTGAAGACGTAGTGGAGGAGGAAGAAGCACCAGAAGCAGGTGCAGAGGAGAAGTCCTGTTGGTGCACAAGAGGAAGATGAAAAAGTACAAGAAGAACAGGAAGAAGACCCATGCAAAGGTGGCACATTTGGAATGCAATTTGAGATGTGCGGCCCCTTAATCTGCTCTGGGCACTGACGAGTTGTAAGAGGATTTGTGCTCCTATGCATGTGTGTGCATGTCTGTCTCCCTCTGTGTATGCGTGTGTGTGCGCGTGTGTGTATGTCAGAGAGAACAGCGCAGGCTGTGACTTATACTGCAGCAGAAACCACTGAGGGGGGGGATGGAGCAGACCAAAAAAAAGACAGAAGGGGGGAAGAAGTACCTGGTGCTTCTCTGATTGGCTCTGCCCTGTTCACATGCATACTCACACGTACGCTCTCAGACGTATATACACACAAGTACAACCTCTGCATTCACCTCCCCCCTGCCTGCACATATGTTCACCCGTGAAGGGGAGGATAGAGAATATGTTGCCTTCCAAACCCCGCCCCTCCTCTCTTACGATGGACCTTTCCCAGTGCAGCAGATTGGTCTGATCTCTCAAAAGAATCTGCCTACATGTGTGGAAAAAAAAACAGAGCATGACCAAAACACACCGGCAAATCAATATTCTCTGCATGGGTGGAGGCTTGTTATCCTGAGTGACATGAATGAGAAACATGGGCGAAAAAGGAGAGGATTTAGAGTAAGTCTTTACTGACACACTGTCCAGTTTCATTCATTCAGCCAGTCATTCATTACATAGTCACTCAATTTCACAATATACAAGAGAGGAGAATATAAAAGGGGAAAGGTAATTCATAATAGCAAAGGCTAAACCCATATGTCATCACCACCTGTTTTGATTGATTGTGCAGAAGCTGTGGGAAACTGGGATGTGATTGGGGGAGAGGTGTCTGTTTACAAACTGTATTAGGTGTTGGTGGCAGCAACCAGCATTAACTTGTGTAATCTGATTTTAAATACAAGCAAGATATATTTAATCTGCTAATTGCACTGATGGTGTTTGAGGTATGCACAGGATTTCTTTCATCGTCTTCTGTCTCTTTCATCCTTTTGTCGTAAACACAATGCAATGGGGAGAGATGTTGGCTAAATAACTTTGAACATGAAACACAGCAGGACGTCTTATCTATTTTTATTCCGTTGTATCAAATCTAACCCTCAGTCTTATTTCCCACAGTCTGTAATTCATTTAGGCATTTTATTCTAAGTGGAGACATCAAGCCAGATTCTATTTATATAGTCCAAAATTACAAGTCTGCCTTTCCTTTCTGTTTTCCATTTTGCTCTTATGTTTTTTCCCACTGTTATACGATTTTCATAGAGCTGAGCTGTCTGCTGCCCTTGAGAAATACACTTAACTGGTGTAAATACCCCGTCTGAATGAATATTTCATGGATGGAGGTAGTGTAGTTACTGGCTGAATTTCTTTCTGTACGTGTATGCGCATCTGTGTGTTAATGCATGCATGCATACTGAGGTATACGTTGTCCTGCAGTATTTGAACAGTACGCACAGCAACAAGACCACAGGGCACGCAGGAAATGGAAAAGTAATTGGATTGTGACAGGATGCAGTTTGTGAACAGAAGCCAGTCTGCCCCACAGGACTCATTTCATACTCTAGCACATTAACTTGGACTCACAGAAAAAGCATCATAACATACACATAAACACATACTCCTACACCATTATTACTTTTCATTTCCCACTCACAGCAGCCAATTCATCATACTGACAAGAAGTCAAAATCTTTTTTAGGTTTTTAAGGGTTTTTTTTACAGCATATTTTTGTATTCCTGATGTTCTGCTTTAAAGACAGTTTACAAACCAAAGGTGTTTAAGGGACCGATCTGTATGTAATAAGTAATAAGTAAAGGAAACAACAAGATGGCATGACAATACTGTAGTCTGTCTGCTTTCCATGTTGTTCCTGTGATATTCTTTACTGCAGGAGCTAGTAGTATGCTACAAGTGTCTACTCTCTTTTCCTAGAGCTCTTTTTTGAAATAAATTATGCAGTAACACTTTATGTATTTATGCTCTCTACTACTATGGGAGTACTAACAGAAAAAGTGGCCTGAAACAGTACATTTATCTGGCTCCTTCAGTGGTTCACTCGCTGGTGATTGTGAAGCAGTTAAATTAAAAATCTGAAAAGCTCAGAGTGGTATCATCAACACAGTGTCACAGCAATGTGTTTGATAGTCACAACATTAAATCTATTAATTAATTAATTCAAGTTCTGGACAAACACCCCCACCACCCTTGTTTCTTTTTAAAGATTTTACACATTTAAAGGGGGGAAAACGCCACATTTGGAGGCTGGAAATGTAGGCGATGGTGTGAATCATTTTACCACTCACACAAGTGACCACAGTCTCACATGAGGACTATTTTTAGGTAATTAAAAACTAGTTGATCAGTATAGGCAATGAAGGACTTGGTTACTTGGTTAAATAGTTAGGTTTACAAAGAAAATCAACATTTGCATTATAATACAACTGTTGCCACTTTTTTCAAAACTCTGCTTTCTTGGTGGCCAAGGTGACACATCCCCACAAAACCAACTTGCTACTGAAATAGATGAGTTTCAAAATATTGCTGAAAAAAAATGGGACAATTGATGTGCGACACATTGTGACATATAAACAGCTTGCACTTATATAGCACCTTTTAATCTTCTCAGTTCTATTTTTTTATCTTAGCAGTTCTACAGAGGGCTTTTTCTCATTCATCCACTCACATACCCACAAACCAAAGCACTTGTGTGCCATCAGTAGCAACTTGGGCACCTCCACTGAGACACCTGTCATGTGGAGGTGTTGAGGATTGAACCATTCACTCTGCAATTAGGGGCTCAGTGCACTTTTGAAACAGAGACCAGAGACCCATCATAACACATTAATCCAGATAAGAACTACTAAGAAATACTAATGTATTAGAGAAAGAATCACATTATTTCAGAGAAAGTGATTACAGAATAAATGTCTCAGAGATTAAGGCAACCCATAACACCCTTCTCTGCATAGGTCTGTGGACATTTTATGTCCTCTCCTATCCAGTAGATATATTTAAATAGCTATAAATCTGCTATAAGAATTACATAGATAGGAAAAACACATTAACTTTTCCACTTCCCTCATGGTGGCTTTGAATATAAGTTGACCTTTCTCCCTCTCTCATTGTCTGTCTGCTGAATCTCTCATTTGAACATGTTCCCAGACAGCAAAGTCACACAAAAGTAAATGGCACATCTAAACACACAGAATAAAATAAAAAGTGCCTGCCAGAGTTTCTTTTCCGTGTATTTACACAAGCTTTGAACAACTCCTCGGTGGGCATTGGAAGTGTACTTGAAAAATCAAGGTAGTTTTCATAAAAGAAAAAGAAGAAAAAAATGCTGTCATGCTTAAGGCAAAACATCATCGGCACAAAAGTCTGGGTAAATTGGTTAATATGAAAAATATGACAGTGAGAGGCATTCAAAGCAGAGAAAACCAGTTTCAAGCATTATCAACAGACATGCACATGTAGCTACATGAAACTGGCTAATGAAAAGAATAGAAAATACCTGAGGGACCAAGTGCTGTGTAACACCATACAGGAAAAAGTAACAGAAAGCAAGGTACTGAAGATTACATAGTTAAGATGTTGTTCTTGATTGCAGGGATGTGTCCAGGATGGCATTTTCTCTATCCAAAGGCCAATAAAGGTCACAAATGATTAGATTTGTATGAAATCAGCTCTGAACAGATGGCATAGCTGTCTAAGTCATTAGAACTCATGACACACTGCCAGATTTTGGGGTGGCAACAGCCAGAAACAGTGTACCCTGCCATCCCTAGAACCAACATTCAGCCAGGGGGAAGAGCAGTGTCACACACAAAAAAGAGGTCTTGAGGCGTTATCTGGACTGGCATAATTTCCCCAATACCTATTTTCAGTTTTCATTCAAGTTGAGGAAATTTATTTTAATCTTAAATGTCTTACGTTATGTCTTATTGCTGTGGACTGAGAGGTGGATTGTACACATTTTGAGAACAAAACAAAATATGGTTTCCATCCCATTCAAAACAATGTGGATTTAGTCTCACATTTCAAAGTGTTATTCTCATATTAGATACTTAACCATCGCAAGGAAAAAAGGAGATGATTGAAGAGTGGGAGCAAAATTAATGAAGATACTTACACATAGAATTCATGGGAATATTGAATGGCTTGATGGGCACGCTGTTTTTGGAAATAAAATGATAAAATTCATTGTTTGTAACTCCCCTCCAACTCACTTTTGCAAAATAATACAGTTTTCTAAACTACAGTTTTGGATTGGTTAAATTAAGGCACAAAAATGACTTGACTAAGTTTTTAAAGTATCACAATTCAGCTCAAATTTACCATTCTCTTATGGTTATAAGACCTTTGCAGTCATGCTTCAAATAATAGCTGCTTAATTAATTGTAGGGGAGTTTCGGAGCATGATGAAAAGAACATATTTGTAAGGAAATGAAATGCAATTTCCTCCTGTGTCATTTGTGTTGAAATCAGAAACTTGATTGGCCCAGCCACCCCAAACACCCCCTGCCCACAGGCTAAAATAAAATACTACATACTACTAAGACTGTTTGTTTCCTATGGTTTGTCATCCATATATATTTTAAATCCAACAACTGACAGGCCATCAGTATCAACCATCATCCTTAAACAAAAGCTTGAAAACACAGAACCCATAACCACTGGACCCTGACAGAAATGTTGAAATGGGTATTTCATGAAACCTTTCCACATCTTTGCACACAGTGTGTAGAGAGTCATCTCTCTGGAAGTAGCCTCTCACCTCTACAGACTACTGGAGAGCAGCTGAATCCTTCTGGGAACTGGTGTCAGAGATCCACACCTCATTATAACATTCACATTACATGAAGGAAAAGACTGGGGGAAAAATGACGGAAGGAAGGCTGGAGAAGAAAAGAAGGTGTAAAAGGAGAATAAGCAGATGAAACAAGTGTAAGTTTGGGTGGTGGGAAATAAGACTCAGGGAGGGACAAATTTGTTTTTAGAGTTTAGGGAGTTTTAGGCAACTTGATTTTCAACGTTTTAAGTGCAAATGAATAGGAAATACTCCTGCTGCTTGTGTGTGATGTGTGGCGAGATTCACTAATTATCCCAGCGGCCTTTGGGCTAGGGAAGTGTTAATGAGCATTAATGAAAATAGACCCAGACTGAGAAAAAACGAAGTACTTTCTTTTATAAACAGAGGATCTGGGCCTAGTTTAGATGAAAGTGTGGTTGGAAGAACTCTACCCTTTGGGACTGGAGCTGCGAGCTAATGACGATGGGTAGAGGAGGGTGGGAAACTTAGAGTGTGTGCTTACTTCAGGCCATTGTAGAGTTTAGTAGACAGCAAAGCCAAACAGGAGAAACAGAAAACCAGCAGCTAAAATATCTGCTTATTTGTTTAATAGCAATAGTGTAAAATGTGTTTCTACCAGCCTACCTGAACTTGATGTGGTCTTCCAGTTCACCACGGGGCATTGTTTCAGTGCAGTGGTCAGTGAAGGGACAAGCCACAGTCAGCTTGTCCAGCAGCTTGTGCACCAGCAGGCTGGGCTTCCTGCAGCTCTGTAGCATAAGGGGCTCACGGCACACGGGACAGAAGTCACTCTCCAGCAGGAAGCTGGTGAGACACTCCTGGCAGTAAGTATGTCCGCAAGGCGTGTCCAGAGGCCTGATGAGTGGCTGCAGACAGATGTGACAGACCAGGTCATCGTCCACTTCGTCCTTGTAGACGTACTCATGGTTCTCTTCCAGTTGATGACTGTGGCCACATGATCCGCAGAGGTCAGGAGGCGGAGACAACAATCCATAGTCTGAGGGGGAAAGAGATGGAATTGATGCTTCAGCCATCGTTGTGGCAACTTCAGGGTGTATACTCTCCTCCTGGATGCTCATTTGGAGAGCATTTGGGATGTCATGTTAGAGCTGGTAAGGAGGTCATTAGCAAAGGAGATCTGTGAGGAAAATAAATACAGTGTAAACATACAAGGATGTAAAAAATAGTATTAGCAGCTATGACTGCTGTTATATGATGTCTATTATTAGATGGGTAATGTTGATGCATCACAGTGCATTTTGCTGTTTTAGTTGCTGAAAATGGAGCCATTTTGAACTATTATATCTACACGCAGCTAGTTTAGTCCAGAGATTCCTGACTTGGGGAGTGAGAAGGGGTCCAACGGGTCACATATATCTAAAGACAGTACCTGTCTGCTAGTGTCACATCAGCTATTTAACCTAATAGGACCTCTTGTTTTTGTGGTGTTGGTGCCTTTTGGAACTTTTTTAATGCAGCTATCTGACAAGTAACATGACTTTTGTATTTGTAGTATTTTATTTGTTTGTTACTTAGCAGTACACTCTTAGAAATAATTACACTTTGTAATTAGCAAATCTGTCTCTGTGCAATGCACCCATACAGTTTATGGATGCTAACTCTAGCTGTCTTAAGCAAGACAGCTGGAGTTAGCTAATAACTTAGCACTCCACTCTCTCTTACAAATATGGTCACTTCTAGCTCCACTCAATAAATAAATAAATAGAAAATAAAAATACAAAAAAAAATAAAATAAAATAAAAAAAAATAAGATGGTGACATCTTTAGTCTGAAAGTCTTCAGAATTTGTCTAGTCTTAAGAACAAGACTTCACAAACCAATAAGTGAAATCTTGGTGCATATGTCTATCTTTTATTTATAACTGAAGGTTCTGTATGTAAAAAAACAAAAGAATGTGAAAAGCAGCTACCAAACAGAAGTGCCACCTACGTAAATGTAATTCAGTAAAAAGTAGGCCAATGTAGCATCACATGGTTATAAAGTACCTCAAAATTATTCTTAAGTATTCTTAAGTTTGAGTAAATGCAGTATGTAATGTTACACTGAAGAAAGGGAGACAGCAGCCATGGTTATCACATCAGGAATCCAGGTTTAAAAATATTCGTAATCTGTGTTGGTGGTGCAGAGCAGGAACACTGGGATTTTTTTTTTTTTTTTCACACACAACTACAGCACACGATGTGTGCAGCAGTACTCCAGACCTCTCTTTTCTCCTCCATTTGATTTTTTATACTGGCACAGAGAAGAGAGATCGAACAAGGGAGATTTCTTCTGTGGATGCAGGAACGTCAATACTACTCATGTCAGCAGAAAGTGCAGAGACAGATAGAATCAGATAAGTCTTCAGCCTCCTGCTCAGTGTACTGCCTGACAAACACACATCACTGTTAATCCACAGTGGGATGTGACATGATTTTAGACATGCCAAGTCTTTCATTTACTGCTACACAGTTTTACATTGTGAGGGTGCCAATATACACGTCATATCCAAAACAGGCATGCTCCTTGAGCACATGGACACAAACAGATGGGCTCAGTCAGGCACACGTCACCTTGGCATAAGCAGTCTTGTTGGCGCTCCACATGCTTTGTTTCTGGACCCACTGCTGAGTCTTGGCTGCTTAATGAGACACTAGATCAAGTTAGAAAAATACCAACAACAACAAAACTTGTGTTTGGAGTCTACAAAATATTTACGTAATCCAAGCCCTAGTTCTATTTTAATTGGACACATTCCCATACTCTTGTACTAAATAATTTATTTATAAAAATTATAACTAACAATAGACTTTGATGTGCATCACAATATGGTAATGCATACAAATCTGTTCTAGCTCTTGTCTGAACACATACAAAGATGCAGAGTAACCATCAAGCTGCAAAAATAAGCAGACCAGTATAATTTCTTTTTACAGTATGAAATTGTTGGGTGGCAAATTGTGACAGCTATAAAAAGCTTAGAGTCTTTTGGTATGCCTGGGAGTGGAAGGCTAATAAGAAGAGGCTTAACGGTTTTAACAAAGATGAACTTTCCCACTGAGAACTTGTGGTGGCATGGCTGATTCATCACACACTGTGGCAACTGCTGTCTTAGGTCTGGCTTTATCTATGGAGCAGAACACTTTCATCACTACACAGGAAAAGCAAGAGACAGAAAACAGGAGGGAAGGCGAGCGAGTACCTGCCAGCAGGAGATGAAAACAAGAAAACGGTAATTCGTAGTTAAAGTAAATAAAAAAGAAAGGTAGTTTGATATTCTCTTTAACTTAATCTTCTTTAAGTCTGTTCTCTTCTCACTAACAAGACAACTAACAATAGTATTATATAGTGATGTGGAAAAGTAAGTGCATACAGAAATAAAAATCAAAAATGTCATGCACATCCTAGAGTTCAACAGCTGGATCAAAAAGAAAATGCAAATATTAGACCACTACAGAGATTTTATAACATTTCAAACAAAAGGCTGTTCCTCAGAGACGAGAGAAGAAGCACTTGGCCTCAGAAGCTGATATTTTCCCTTTATTATTATTATTATTATGCTCCATTTTTATACTTATCAGGTCTAACTAATCGCAGATAGCTAGGACAAATTAAAAATGAATCCCAAACAAGAGCTCGGGCCCAGGAGGTTAAGCATTTTGTATAGTCGTCCATGAGTGTCTGACATCAACTTGAGGAAATGTTTGACCACCCTTCCATGCGGAATTCATTCAGCTGTGAATTGGCAGTACTTGCAAGAAACTGTACTCTGTCTTTCAACAGCCCCTGACTGTAGATATTTGCACTTTGACACTAAGACACTAGGAGCTACCTGTGGATCCTGGGGACAAAATTTTGGGTTCTTGGGGAGGAACTGTTTGTGTCAAATGGACCACTGGGGCTGGGACAACTTGCCCTGGGCAAATCAGCAGCTGTTTGAAAACTGCCACTCAAAGAAAATTTTCCTTAAAGTGGTGTGATTAATTTCAAATACATTTTGAATCACTTATAGACATCCACCACCTTTTTGTTGATGTCTAGAGACATCAGCATCTCTGCTGAGAGCTCTTTTGATCTTGGCATGATCTTGACACAAACTCATACAGAAGACTGGCTCAGTCCTGGGGATGGACTTGGAAAATCGTTCTGAAGCTGCTGAGAAGAAAATGTTTTCAAAACTCCTCTTTGTACAGTTGTCTCCCAACCTGTACACGGTGTTCTGGGTAGAGGAAGGATCACTTTCAACCAAAGACGGTTGCACTGAATGGGGGTCCTTCCTTCCTATGGCAAACAAGATATATAATTGCTGTTTCTGCTCAATTATTTTATTTTTTTATTTTTATTTTTGAACTGTTAAAAACAATTTCCCAGTTGGATCATTACATTTCTTCTCATTTAAATTTCTTCTCATTAAAAGATTGGATGTACAGATTTTTTCACAAGAATGTAGCAAAAGGACTCTGAACGTATTGGTGTTTAGTCTGAGACATCATGGATAACATGTTCAGCGCCCTAACAACCTGACTAGAAATGTTTACTGTAAAAAAAAGTCTGTGTTTTAAATGAAGATAGCACAATAACAATGCTTTCCCAGGTACTGTTACATGTATCTACATGCAGACATTCATTCCTTTACACACCTACTTTTAAATGCAGGTATATTCAGAGGACACACCCATGCCTGAGGAGCATTGGCTCACTCTGGATCATTACTAATCTCTGAAGTGATAAGATCAGTCCTGTGGGAGTGCTGCTCTTTCTTCACGACAATATCATACATGACAACTAACTGGCTGAACCTTGACTACATATTGCTGACGTTTAATTATTGACTACACCAGCCATCCAATATCCAAAGAAGAATGAGAAAGGTGGGGCTTTCAGGCTCAAGGCCTTCAGTTTGTACTACAACATGAAAGAAAATGTTTAGACTGTAAATACAACTACTAAGGGTAGTGTTTCCTTTATCTTTGAACCAAGGTTATGTCAGTTCTTGACTCAATAGGCTGACCCTCATGCAATTGAGAGCAAAGAGAGTTGTTTGCTCAACAAGCCTATGCCTTCTTTCACACATATTGCACATTTTTTGTAACTAAGGTTGTTGATTCACTCTCAGGTTTCTCTCCTGTGATCTGAAATACACAAGGCCATGCCAAGTCAGCTTCTTTTCTTAACGAATGAGCGTGAAAAACAACCCAGTGACAAGGTAGTGTCTGCATCAGCATTCTCATTGTCCACATTGAGCTAGCTTGTTGCTATGTACATATCCACTCCTCATTTTTAGCCAGAGACTTCAAACCATATCTGTATCAACCAAACAAAACATGCCTTCAGAGTACAAGTCATAGTCTGCCTAATCAGACAAAGTAGAGTGATTGAATGGCTGCAAAGCAAGGCCCTTTTTGTTGATTGTTTCAGAATATATTTCATGCTGTGACATACTGTCTGTCTATAAATTCAAGTCACTGTGTTACTGCAAATGACGAGTACACCTGCCGCAGGTGTAGTCTCACATATCAAGACCATTAACTGGTCTATGATTCATACAAATGGGAAACTCATTCAGAGGCTGGCACAGATTCACAGGGCCCAGACTCAGAGAATAGGAACAAGAAGTTGCTTGTGAACATATCAGTTAGTCATCAGGTTATAAAAATATTTAAATAGTACCAGATAACCTGCTGATAGTCGATCGGCACCTCTGTTCAAAACAGCTCAATAATAATGAACTCTGAGCATGAGAAAATAACACAAGGCAGTCTGGAGTCATAGGCACAAAGTGTATGTGTTGAATCCAACACACAACATAGTCCAAACATAGTCTGTTGTGTTTAGACATGTTCCAAAAACCCAGAAAAATTCCAGCAAGACATGTTTTTTTCTTTCTGCGAACATCTGCTTTGTAACCACACACAACACAAAAATGGAAAAAAACAGAAACATGCACCCATCTTTTTACATAACAGGATAAATTCGAAAGTGAAACTTGTTAATATTAATAATTCAAAAGTAAATTAGTGTTTACAGCTGATAGATATTACATAATCGAGAAACCTGTACAGGCACTTTAAGAATGTCATGGAAAAGGCAAAAAGAAATGAATCTTTCCTTTTTATGACGCTAATGAAATAAGGGTTTCTGTAATAAGACATACAGATTAAGAGTTGGAAACACATCATATTACAAAATATAATGTAACAGAACATAATATTTCTGATGTTTTCAGCACATCTTGTTCCTTTTAGAATAAACATACGGGATGTGGAAAATCAATATTAGTATAGTAGTATAATTCCTGCCCTTTTACTAATCTCTGCATTGGGCTCTTGTGTATGTTTGTGTATTCCAGCCTCTGTCTGAGTTCATAACAATCTGAACAGTGAGTCTGAGCCAGACCTGACACCTCAGTCTGGGAGAACAGCTGAAGCCAGATGTGAAGCTCCATGAAGCGTCACTGAATGGAAGTGTATCTGAATGGCTGAGTGGGTCAGTACAGACTGTACTGAACACCGGCACACACATAGGTAAGAGAAAATCTACACATGCAATAGTCACATGTAAAGTGAAGATGATATCAGACACACAAATTTAATGCTAATGATTTCCATGCAAACACCAGAGCAGTAAAAACACTGCAACAATGTTTTATGGTGGTTAACAATAATTAGAGTTTATTTATTGAAGCATTTAAGATAAATCACACTCAATCACACTCACACAATCGCACTTCTACTAAATAAGAAAGTATACTTACATGCCTTCATTAGCGACATTCACTTTCCACAGTGCAGTTCACCTGGACAGGTAAAGTCTCGCTGAGGGTGTAACTTTAAACCATTCAGAGAGGAGGTGGAGGGGAAGGACAGGGGAGTTAAATGACTCCCTAAAGAGGACTTTGTCCAAGTAGAAAGAGAGAAATTAAATCCTGCTGCTGGACTTTATGGAATTCTCCATTCCAAAGCGGAAAGGATTTCTCCCGTGTGAGCTCAGAACCTGCTCACCTCTGAACAGGCAAAGGTGATCAGGAAGTGGGCAGAGAATAGAGGCGGGGTCAGACAGAAGCTAAACAACAAAACTGCCCAAACCTGCTTTGGGAGTTCAAGAGAAGCAGGAGTTTCTCATAAAATGGTGTGGGCACAGGTAACAAAACATGGAAGGCAACTGAAACTTTTCAAAAAGGCATTAGTGCCAATAACAAAAATATTTTTAATCAACTGAAATGTCATGCAAAAGGCAACCAGTGGTTTGAGCTACAAGTTATGATAGGATCACTTCTTAAACACAATAAAGATTTAATAACCCACAAAGCATTTTATATACCTACATGATTGATTTTCTGCAGACCACTTACCGAAACAGAAACACTGTGCTCTGTATTTTAGCAGGAAGCCCATAATCTCGGTAAATGACAGCATGTTTTAGGATTTGGTAATGTTGCCAGGTATTGTACAGTAAGCAGTTAAACCTGTGTACAAGACAGGAACTGTAATACTTGCTGCTTGTATAGGACTTTTTTCTTCTTGTGGTTAAGCTCATCTCTATAATAGCTACTTTTAAAAATCTGTGCGTGTGATTCCAGCTTTGTACAAAAACAGTTGTTATCCTTTGTGTTTTAACATGTGGCTTCCCTTTCTGCTCTTTCTACCTCAGGCTGCTCCTTAAACCCAAATACTGTGAGCCACAGGTGCTCCAGGTAAAGTGATCAGAACTCCAAAATAAAAATACAGAAAAAATAAATAAATAAAATCAAGGTATAATGTATGAGATATATATGATAATATATAAGAACAGAATTATGTTTTTCAGTACTATGGGTTACACAGTAAAAGCAATTTTAAAAGCTAAATTTAGTGATCCTGCATTAGTTGAAGGCAGTGTCTGAGAGACGAATGTTGTCCAAGATTAGGACAATGCTGGACAATACCTTCCACCCACTCCATGACACCACTCCATGCTGGTCAGTCGCAGGAGCACGTTCAGTGAGAGACTGAGATTACTTAAATGCACCACGACACAGGAAATCATTCCTGCCTGTGGCTATCTCTCTGTACAATTCCTCCATCTAAAACACAATTACACACTGCAACAGTTGTACATACTAATATCTGCACACCTTTTACAGAGGTCTAACTGCCAGTATTGTAAGAGGGGCACTTCAACTTCAACTTTATATTCATATTGAATTTATATTCAATTTGTAACATATTGGGATATTTATTAGAGCTATTTATATTAAAGCTTTTCTGTAATATTGTTCTATTTTGTAATATTTGGTACTTTGACTTGCTCTTTACTGTCATGGAGCAACTGTGACCACATAATTTCCCCTAGGGGATTAATAAAGTATTTCTGATTCTGATTAATTATTATAACTTTAATGACTTTGGCTCATTTGGACAAAATTTAAATTGCCCATTGCTTTGTTCTTTTGCCCCAAATCCTTCCAAACTTCAAATTACTCCAAATTACTCACAGCTGTAATTTGAATTTATTGCTAATTAGCTAATTTTACTATGCTAAACTTGGATAAGGGGATATGGTAAATTCATACCTGCTAACCATTAGCATGCTAACATGGCATAGCATACACACTAGAGCAAAGCACCATTTAGCACCATAAGTCTAAGAGAGTGGCTGTAGATTGTAGTTATTAATGTTAGTAAATTCTAAGATGATTAATGAACAGAAGTAAATCTATTCAGGGATTTAACATTGTGTTAAGTAACAAGAACTAGGTGATCTGTTTAATTTGGTTGACATTTAAATTTCTTCTGATGCCCAAAACACCAGCACCATTTGTTTAGTCCATTTTCACTTCCAAGTACATTTTATTCCAGTTGCAGTTCACATGTAACTTACAACCTTCCTGCAATAAATGTGTTGTTGTTGACGGGAACTTAAATGTCTTTGGATTTCAAGAGGTATTTGTCAGTCTTATATTTTCATGATCACTGTAAACTCATATTATGTAGTATAGTCTCTATAACACATTTCTCGTGCAATTTCCCGTGACCTTTACAGCTGTCATATTATTCCAACTGCCTTTTGATATGATCACTCTTCTCTTCTCTTCTCTTCTCTTCTCTTCTCTTCTCTTCTCTTCTCTTCTCTTCTCAGCATGACTCCAGCAAACAGTATGATATGGCAGGAGCCAGTACTAAGAGCCAGAAAATGCACATGATAT
>VUQI01025705.1:18291-29585 GCA_015106735.1 Paratilapia polleni | reverse complement strand
GAAAGAAAAGAAAAAGGGAAAAAAAAAAAAAAAAAGGCTGATACAAAGACAGGAAATATTTCCCTTTTAACTCAGTATTTGAAACACCCTTTATTAGTTTCTTTTTTTATCCATTCTCATGTGGCAGTGAAAGGTCGGTCATCTCTCTTGCTTCCTTCCACACAGCATCCATATTTCATGGTACAAATGCAAATGCCTTACCTACCATGAATATTGAACAAGGGAAGCAGCAGAATGAAAGTAATCAAATAGATGCAACTGAGGCAGCTCCAACATCACCAAGGAGATGGCATCTTCTTGTCTTTCTGTTGTGATTATTCAAGACAGACGTAGGAGTGCAGGTGTGAGTCAATGGAGTTGCATGCATTTTGGTGTCATGAGCATACAACTGGGTATCAAGCCAAGAGAAAAGATTTGTCAAACACGAAAGGATGTGTAGCTTTTTAAGGTCATCTGTTTTGCCAAAAAAAGCAAATAATTTAAACTAAACCACCAACTTAATTTATATATAAGATGTTACCTTTAGACTTTACTGCTTTATAATATACATTACTAGGGACAGGGTAAATTTGGTATCTATGTTTATTCTGTGGTCAAAATGCCACTTTTGTCGTAGAGATATGGGAAATGCAGACTGTAGCTTGAACAGAATAGGGGAAGGACTGCAAACCTTTCAACAAAAAAAATCCAGGTCCAACCCAAATCCACTTGAAATCCTTGTAGCTACTGCAAAAACTGTCAAATGACATGGACTTACACTTCCTGGTGAAACTGCAGGGCGACTCATGTGCTGCATTCATGAATGCAGGTTTGTTTATGGGTGTGGTCAGCCTGTCAATTGTTATTTGACAAGTGAGGGAACCTTAAGATCTGGTGCAGCAGGAAAAAATGACTCATAAAACCTCCCCAAATTTGTTTGTACTGTCAGCTCCAGTGGACTTGTTTTCTCTGTGGATGGGCTGACCAGGACTCATTTTGCCAGCTGCATTGTGTAATATATCAACAGATGGGTTACTATACAATCATCAGATTTCCAACCCCCATTTATAGTATATAATTGGGATTTGGCAAGTGATACTACAGAGCATCAACAGGTTAAATCCAAAACAATGACTGCTACCCTTGACCTAGCATAGTAGTGACCTTGTGTACTACAGCCTTACCTGCACCATGCTAAACTGTTCTTTTGCTGTAAACCTTACAATAATACTGCAGAAAAAAACATTGGAGTAACATTAACAAATTCTTGAATTTCCCTTTAATTTTATGCACTGGGGATTTTATAGGTCATTGATTCTTAATTAATCATCATGTTGAGTTCAGACCTTTTTGTATGTGACAAGGTGTGTTTATTTTTATATGTAGTTTCTTAGACAGGTTTACCTTAATTGGCTTGGTAAAGTCAAAAGGAAGTAATACTTTTAGATTCCAGTGGAAGAAACTTGTCTTCAGGGCTTTCTGCTGGAAAGCTCTTTTTTCTTTTTTCTTTTTCTTTTATAGTATTTTTAAGTTTTCAGTTGCTGTTTGGAAAAGGTTTAGGTAAAAAAAAAAAAATCCTAGGTTAAGTTTAGGAAGAGATTGTGATTTGGGTTAAAAGGAACCCTTTCAAAATCATTAACTACAACTTACAAAGCAAGTCTGGCAGAAAGTTTCAAAGAAGAACTTGTGTGTGTCATATTCTGTGTTATTCAACAACTTGAATGAAAAACACTTGCAGCAATGCAAGCGCATGGTACACATTTATATATTCTGGGGGGAAAAAAAACTTGCCATCTACCTGGCAGTTTACCCTCAGACTGCTTCTGATCCTGCTATTTTCCTCTCTTCTAAATGTCTTCTCATTTTATTCGATCTCAGAAAAAAAAAGTGGTGTTGTGTTTCTTGCTCATGAATTCATTTTCTGAGGCAAACACTTTCAGTTTCTCCAGGTAATCTTCAGCTACCTAATTCAAGGTGGCATCTGAAATACACAAGTGTTCCTGTATCATATTGTTTCTCTCGTCCTTCACTCACAGCAATAATAGATTGTGGCTTTTCATCGCTCCCAAACTCAAACATACCTACAAATATAAGCACTTTAACATATACATGTACTAAAATGCCACACATCAGAGAGGAGTCTGTTAGTCTCTGCCTTGACACCACTGGTTCACTGCCACCTTCCTAAACCCCACCCTCCTCTGGCACACTTCACACAGGAGCTGAGACATCAGAAAGGATGAGTTTTGCAGCATTTTCAGTGTTTCAAGTGTTTCACTTCTCTTTTATTACTGCTACTCTCATTTGCACAAAAAGGCATGGTGATAAAGTAGGGCAGTCGATTTTAATTTTCCCAACCCTGATGATATAATATGGGGAAATAATGACATATTCAATAAGTCATTAGTTTAGTGTCAAAAGGGGCTCTACTTCTTACACAGGAAAAGGAAACTTGCATGACTCTGCGGCTGCAGATCATGCATGTGTATGTGTGCATTTCTGACAGCTGTTCTATAAAAACTAATCACTGGTGTGAATATCATCATTTCAAGTGCAAAGGATGGATTGTGCAGTTTGTTATGCTATTTGTCAAATGTCACAGTGAGACTAAGCCAGACTGTAACAAAGCAGGGAGACATTTGTACATGTGGGACAGTTGGGATGGGTACTAAGTAGAATACAGAATCAGAAGAGAGGGAGAGTGAGAGGGAGAAAGAAAATGAGATATGAAATGAGTGGTATGTCTGGTTCAGTTTTCAGCATCAAATCGGTGGTCTGAGTCTCAGGGGGAAGTAGAGCGTTGCTGTTCCAGCAGGTAACACAGCAAACGCCAGCCAGCAAATGAAGATGAATGCAGTTAATCTCTTAGCTGCCAAAACTACACATTGACATTGAGACATATACTCACATGCAGACCCAACCTTCTCACCCCTTCCAACACACTCACACACACATAACCCACTCCACTGCTGAAGTTCTTACATTTTATATTAATTTTAATATTTCTGACCCATAATGAATACAATCTTCTATGTGACCCTGTACATAAGCCTGAATGTGTGTGCTTATTTGTGTGGCATGAAGTGTGTGTCCAAGGAAAACTAGAACAGGGCCACAGATGCTTGACAGCGGGACAGTCTCATTATCCTGGTCCAGTGTGAGAGGCTCCCAGCGACCCCTGCCAACCTCGTATGTCACTCAGAAGTTGCCTTCGGTAACAGCGCATTAGCCTGATTGGTTTCACGTTCTGTAACAGGAGACGGCTGATTAACAGGTCCTCTACTGTGAGAGAAAAGAAAGAGAATAGGCACAAGTAAAATAGAGCAGGTTTAGATTTTATCTAAAAGACATGCACAAATGAGTGAATGATGTATCTCAGGGACTAGCAGGGTTTAACAGCTGCAGGTACTGTAAACTGCAAAGATAAGTCACTCCAGTTGTTGAATCCCTATATACCTGGCCATATTCCAGCCCTTGACAAACTCTCAAGCTCTCAGCAGGACCTTTTTGCCTCTGAAGAGATGTGTGAAAACACATTTCAGCCAACTGAGAATAGATGGCAAGTGGCACAGTCTAATTTTCCATGACATTTATATCGTGGTCTGTGTGGAGAGACCTTCCCTGTTTCAACTTTACGTCTTGTCCTATCAGGAAAACCCTCTTCTTAAAAGTGTTATCCGAGTCCCTCCAATTCCCATTCTGCCCATCTTTCATAATGTTAGTAATGGTTATGTAAAAGTTGTGTCAGGTTGCAGCATTTTATTAAAAGAGGCCTGTTAAGGCTGTGTTGGTCTTGCTCCAATCATTTCGTAGTATTTTGAAGTGATTAAATTGGGCTTATGATGCAACAGTCCAGATGACCAGGACTTACAAGAATGTGAACAGACGGGAGTCATTCATCATGACTGTAATCCTCTCATCCTTTTATTAGACAGTCACTTTACTCAGCTGCCATGCAACCCTGCATCCACATGCATGAACATGATACCAACACACAGGCGGTGAAAATAAAGGATGATACAGAAATACAGGTGCAAAAGCTTATGTGAGAAGATGATGGCTTAGGACCTGTTTCTGTTTAGTGTTTCTGAAAGCAAACATCCTTTTGGGAAGGACTTTGAACGCAGAATGAATTTGCTTTATAAATATTCACAACTCTCTCCTCCTCTTGCTCTACCCTACTGTGATCACTTAGCTGCATGGCCAAAAAGCCTTAGATCTTTGCAGGCGCTAACTTCCATAGGGGCTCTAAAATCTTATTAGTACAGTGAAACTCAACATGTTTATTTGTTGATAAAAAATATTCATGTATTCCAAATGAGATGTGTAATCTTGCCAGGAAGATTCTGCACAAAATCACATTAACACAAAGTTATGTTATTACCACAACAGTGTAATTGTTCTTTTTGGCTGTTCTATCATCCATTTATGACTGTTATGATATTTCTTTTTCTGTTGCTTTCATGCTTCTTAACAAAATCTCCCTGAACATTTAAAAGCAATGTTTGTTTTCTTGCTCTGCTGTTTTGTGACTGGTTGCTTTGTATGTCCATGAAGTTTGCTACGCCTGCTGCAGTATTTCTGGGTTGTATTGATTTTCACAGTACACTGCCTGTCTCTCTGTATTGCTATAGTAGAGCCTGATGTGTTGCTCTGGCCATTGTCCTTCGTGTGCCAGTCACAGCAGCTGCTCTGCTCTTAAGTCAGCCACCAGCGGGAAACTGAGTCATTGATGTGAAGCATCTTGATGGCTCTCATTCAGCCTCAGGGCATAGCTATACAGCTTTGCACAGACCCTGACAAGGCACATGTTAAACAAACACTTTAGACATAAAGATACATACAAGACAGCTTGTACACAGTAGCATCTGTACTACTACAATACAACTACTAAAGCAGTAATACTCACTGCTTTGATAAACTATTGATATCAATTTGATTTTGCTGTTATTTCCTAGATTTAGGTTATACTTAAGTCAGAACCACTATAAAATTGTGTTATTTCAGTCTGCAGTAATTTATACCTGATGGTATGGCTCTGTTATGTGACAGAACACCTTCCCGCCCTTCTGTGTGCATTCCTGAAAAGCTGATGGAGGGGTGAGCAGTACCAAGACCTCTGTTTAGAAGAGAGCAAGCATCAATTGCAATAGATTTGACAATGATTTCATCGGACAGAGCGTGAAAAGTAGGAGCTGGGGTGAGGGTGGGTTCAGAGCGGCTTGCAGATTCACAGCAAATCTGGACAAGCAAAACCAACTTAAATGCATGGAAGTGTATTGGCTGAGCCATCGCTGACATTGGGCTGATTTGGCAAGATTGCAACTAAGCTTGATTTCTTGGCCTGACTGAATTAAACCCATGTTCGATTTACACTGAGTGCTTTTTTGATGAACTCATATAACTGAGGCAGACTTCAACTATACTAAGTGTTCCTTATGCCATAATTGCTAAAGATATTTGATTTACTAAAACAATCCATTAAATATAACTGAATTTGTAAAAATATAATCTTGAATTTTAGTTACATTTCTTTAAGAATGCTTCAGAAAAACAGTATGAGTGGTAAACAGTATTCAGATCAGTATTATTTACTTTAATATGGAAAGTTTGAGGAGAAAATTGATATAAAGCTCAGGGCTGAACAGATATTATGAAGCTACAGCCCTTAGCTAGCATGGCTGAGTCCAAATCTAACAAAATTCACCCATCAGCTCCACTGCAGCTCATAACTTAACAAATTAAGTATGTTACGTATGTGAAAACTGTAGCATATAAATTATGTCACAGTGCACTATAAGCCAGAAACTTCCAAAAATATTCTAATGTAATGATATACACTCTCCATTCAGCTCCTCTTTTTTGGTTTCCACAATCTGCTCTCCTCTCCTAGGGAAATGTCTGGATCTTTAACTGCTAAATGTTCCACTTTGTTCAACAGCTATTAGCTAATTGTCTCTACTGTTCAGTGCTGGGTAATTGCAAATCAGTTTTTAGATTAAAAAAAAAAACCCAAAAGAAAAAAAGGCCTTTAAACCTTTAAACAGTTTAGTTGAAAGATGTTCTCTTTCACATTATTCACATTATTAATATTTTTTTAAACAGTGACACACACAGCTGCTTTCATGCATACACTAAGTAGCATTTATTTCTATAGCAAATACTAATCTTTTGCAATACAAGTAGCTCCTAATGTTTTGTTTGTTTTGTGTTTTGTGAAATCTGAGTGAGGCATACTTTCTTGGCACACTTTGGGCCCTTAATACCAGCTGAGCATCGTTTAAAGGCCACAGCCTACCAGAGTATTGCTGCTGACCATGTCCACACCTTTGTGACCGCAGTGTGCCCATCCTCTGATGGCTGCTTCAAACAGGATAACACACCATGTCATAAAGCTCAGATCATCTCAAACTGGTTACTTGAACATGACAAGGACTTCACTGTGCTCAGATGACCTCCACAGATACCAGATCTCAATCCAGTAGAGCACTTTTAGGATGTGCTGGAATGGGAGATTGGCATCATGGATATGCAGCAACAAATCTGCAGCAACTGCGTGATGTTAACATGTTACTGTGGACCAAAATCTAAGAGGAATGTTTCCAGCACCTTGTTGAATATATGCCACAAAGAATTAAGGCAATTCTGAAGGCAAAAGGGGCTCCAACCTTGTAGTAGCAAGGTGTACACCGGTGAGTGTATGTACTTTGTTGTTTTTCAGGCTTTAGTTCCCAACAGAAAATGAAGTACATGTCATACTATTATACTCAGTGCATCAAGCAACATTTGACACCCCTGAGAGTGATCTATAAATTGTATTAATCCAGCTGCCATGTAAAAATCTTGCCTTTTTTTCTTCAGTGTTCAGTGTCAGGTTTTTTCACAGGCAGTGTGTCTTTGTCTTCTTGTGTGTCCCATACAGAGCACTGTTTCCAATTTTCCCAGTATCTGCAAGAGACACTTGGTTGATACAGTTTTCATTACCCTTAGGGTAACATAAGATATTCAAGCAGTACTGCTCATGCTTTTGAGAGAAGCTTAGCAGAAAAAGGGTCAGTGTCAGATACAGAATAACAGTATTTGAATCAGAAGTTATTATGATGCTGGGGAGACTGTGGAGGGGAGTTGCTGTGTAAAAGTAAAAGAGAGCTTTCACATCACAAAGCAGAGAGAAAGCCGACATGGGAAATAAAATGAGGTGAGGAGGATGAGGAGCACAGTGAGAAACTGAAGGCTTTTAAGCCAAATAGCTGGTTCACAGTGTGGAGGAAAGAGGGAGGAGATGTCAGATTGATGCGGCGAAAACAGAGCCAGGGATTAATGGATGTGTGTAAAATGAGACTAGACTTCCACTCTATAGCAGGAGTACACTAGGAGAACTACTTAGGTCACACTTGGAACTGTACCCCTTTTTGTCCCTTCCCCTCTCTCCTTGTTTTCCTGTGTATCTTTCCAACACCAGCTCCTTTCCTTGTCCTCATCCCTTCCCTTTCCCTCCCTCCCTTCCTCAACCTCCCCTGTGGCTGTCCTGTGATGTTGTACAAACGTGGAGGTTAACATCACTGAGAGGATGGAGGGAAAGGTGCAAAGTAGAGCTGAGTGTGAGAGGGGGCTCAGACATAAATAGAAACTGACCTATCATGAACACCCACTGCTGCATAACATTAACAGGCAGGCACTTAGCTAACATAAACGCACATACATCTGTATTTAGCAAAGGTTACGTATTGCATTAACATAATCTGTTTTCTGTGTATTTTTGTTGAAGGATTAAAATAAAACATCAACAACTGTAGCTTAACTGAGTATGATGTCCATGATGATTCAGGAAGCTGATGTGCTGTCCTCTGTTGTCCATGCCCTTGCCATTTTTATCCCTCTCTTAACACGTGGAAGTGTAATCAGACATCTCAGGTTTGCTCAGCATGGCTGTACTCTGCTTTATCCACCAGCAGACCTGCACAGGTACACAGGGACAGATTAAGGTTGGGAGTGTAATGATACAAAGCATTCATGGTCTGGATAACTAGTACCTCATTTTTTTGTAGTCACAGTTGGCTTGTTTTGGGTACAGCACAACACCATAACACCCCCCACGCTTTCCCCTTTACCACTGTATGATCAATAAGAAAACTGTTCACTCTCGAGTATAAAATATAATAAATGCCCATTTCATTTCTCCATCAACGGTGCAATTGCATCTTGTACAAGTGCAAGTTATCAGAACATGACCGACCTTTGTTTAGCAAGGCACATTAGATAACATCTTCAGATGAGGTAAGGTCTTGAACATAACTTGCCCCTTTTAATAACCAGCTCAGAAGCTTGTTAAAGCCCACATTATCTGTAAGTGCAGGGCCCAAATCTGATCAGGCCAAGCTCACCTGATACTTACATCACAGGTTCTGGCAGCGGAGAGGCTGATTAAACATACATCGCACATGTATCAAAAAAATTGACCAAGCTATCTTATGGACAGAAACGGGTGCATTGTGAAAATGTTCCAGGTGAAGCTTGTGCTCTATCGTTGTTCTGGAACTGCAAGAGTATCAGCTTTTTATAGTAACTACTTGTCTCACAGTGCGTACTGAACCAAGGAAATTTCATAGTGAACCTAACATTGTGTACTGATACACATACAGTTAAAACCCCCAATCAAGGTTAACATGGAACCAAATTATTAAGCCAAACCACTGTTAAAAAACATGAGCAAGCACACTTACAACCTCACACACAGATGTAAGAGATAGAATGCAATATAAGGCAAATGATATGATTTTCAGCTATTTCTTGTGTTTAAAGATACAGCACATTGAATTGGAATCTAAAGCGGTTTATTGATCTCAGAGTGGCTGAAAAAGTGAATTGCAAAGGGGTCCTTGGACTGCTGTTAATCCCATTTAGCTGCCCTCTAATACTGTGTTATAGATGGCCTGAGCTGGGTAGACTATAATGACAAAATGCATTGACTGTGGCGAAGGTCTATTTTTAAACTGAAATTGTTACATAATTAAGAGTGAATCGATAAGTCAATTGAAGGAGAAAGAAGAATAGTGACTTAGCTCGGATGTAAACATATTAACAACCCCCAAGAGGGCAGCGTGCATGCATTCTCTTTTCATCACCATAAACACTTCCCTCTTTCTTTCCCTGTCTCTCATGTACACATGCAGACACACATGCTAACAAACAGAGCTCCCTGCTTATTAACAGGAATGAGGTGAACATTAATTCCTACATGTAATATTCACTTGCAGCTTGCAGCAGCACAAGAAAGAGTAGCCTTGGACCAATAGAAACAAGTCAGTGAACTGGTGAGGTACTAAATTATGCACATATTCAACTAATTTCAATCTCCTTTGTCATTTTATTTCAAGACAAAAAAAAAAAATCTATGTTTAGTAATTATTCACATTATGCTAAATTATTCAAATGGAAGCAATGAGCAGCTCCAGTTGGCGTTGTGTACTCTGTTTCACTCTTTTGAAAATGGACTATTATTGACAGCATTCTTCCAGACAAACTGACAACAAAATGATTATGTAAGAGTGGATGTGGTGAAAACACAACACATTAACAGACAGTTGTAACACAGCCCGTGGTTTGTTAGAGGTTCACAGTCTTAATGCTTGCTATTGATCTGTGTTGCACTGCTGTAAGTAAAGCTTTGGTGAGGTTTCTAGTGAGTGCACAGTTCTTTATATGTGCAGTAAAAATGTATTTGAGCTGCTATGAGGAGTCTTTGAGACATCATACATTTAGCTCCCACACCGCATGGTCTTTACTGTATTTAACTTTAAGGTAAATTTAAGTTTGGCATTTTTGGGTGAATAGGCTCATTTGTTTATGTGTTCTAAATTAGTGGTTAGCTTAGCACAGAGACAAACTAGCCTTGTCCAAAGTTAACAAACTCTCTTTGGCAAGTGTAACCTTCCTTGGTTTTGGCTAGTTATTCATGGCCAAGAAATGAATTGATTTTGGTGTGGTTTAAACAATGAAATATATAAAGGCAACAAGTGAAATTTAGACTCATTTTTTTTTTAAACTTCTGAATAGAGCCAGGCAACCTGTTTTCTTGTTTTCAACTTTTGTGTTAAGCTAAGCTAAATGGCGTTGTTTGCAATGAACAGACAAGTGAGTGGTACTGACCTTCTTATTCAATAAACCACCGGTAACTAAACAAACACTTCCCAGAATGTTAAAGTAATCCTTTAGGATAAAAAGTATAAGAAAATGCCAGAAACTGAAAATGGAGTTAGGCTAACCCTTTTGTGTAACAAACTATACACTATTTACAGAATTTATAGCCTTTAGAAAACAGAACAGAGAAAAAAAAAAGTTTCTCAAAATAAAATAAAGAATGTAAACACAAGTAAAAAAATAGCTTATATTAAAATAAAGCTTATGTTAACAACAGTCCGTAAACACCTGGGACCTGAGGAGACCAGTTGCTGGACTTTTGGGAGAGGAACGTTGTCCAATTCTTGTCTGATATAGGATTCTAGCTGCTCAACAGTCTTGGGTCTTCTTTGTCGCATTTTGTGTTTCATGATGCACCAAATGTTTTCAACTGGTTAAAGGTCTGGACTGCAGGCAGGCCAGTTCAGCACCCACCCACTCTTCTACTGTAAAGCCATGCTGTTGTAATAGATGCAGTATGTAGTTTAGCATTCTTGCTGAAATATGCAAAGCCTTCCCTGAAAAAGATGCCATCTGGATGGGAGCATATGTTGCTCTAAAACCTGTATATACCTTTCATCATTGATAGGACCTTTCCAGATGTGCAAGCTGCCAATTACCATCAGAGATGCAGGCTTTTTTGTACTGAGCGTTGATAACAAGCCAGATGGTCCCTCTCCTCTTTAGTCTGGAGTACTTGGTGCCCATGTTTTCCAAAAAGAATTTCAAATTTTGATTGTCTGACCACAGAACTTTCAATGGTACTATACTTACGTTGGGCAGCAGAGAACTTTTTTGAAAAATAACAAATGGGGTGGTCAATGCTGGAGGAATCTTCTTGTAGCAAAACAACACCTGCTCTTGTACCACTCGCATCCACCTCCAGCTTGAATGGTGTGGAAAAGTCTGGAGCTGACAACACTGGGGAGTTACAGAGGATGGCTTTGGATTCTCGTTTGGGGTGCGAGAGGTCCTGGGTTCAGATCCCAGACAAGCCCCCATTATGTTATGGCTGGCTCGAAGGGCCACAACATAAGGAGGAACACATCTGTTTACTTTCTAATGATCATTTATTAATTAAAAAAAAAAATCATGCAACCAAAAAGCAGAGGTCCATCACACAGGCTAGGTGATGA
>VUQI01025705.1:0-18269 GCA_015106735.1 Paratilapia polleni | reverse complement strand
TAATAATCTTTTAAAAAAAAAAAAAAAAAAAAAAATGAAATTGAAACATAATAGATATATTTTCCAGCAAGTGATGTACACAATCCTCATATATCCATTAGATTGCAATATAAATGGGAAGGTTTATTTTCGGTTGCAGAAAGCCAAGGGCTTCACAAAGTTTGTTTCTGTATTTCTACTCTTTCCCTAAACTAATTGGAGTTGGGTGTAAGTGTATTTTTAAATGGCAACATTAATGGCAGCTGTGGCTAAAACTTAATCAAAAGAGCTACGGTTTGCTTGCAGCATACTTTATATTTAATGCTGACTCTACACATTTAATATCTTAAACCCAATCATATATACATGTCAAATGAGCCATGGTGATTCGTTTTGATAATAAATGCTGAATATATGCAGAATTTCTGATAAACCACCTTGCAACAGTTATCAATTTTAGTTTAAAAGATGCAGTTTAGCATATATAGTTAAAAACAAACATATCAGCCAAGCAGCTGCCAATGCACAAAAATGATGGAGTTACAACAGAGTGGCAGTGCACTGCCATTGGAGTCATCAAGATGCAAGCAAAGCCAGCACACAGTATTTAGCTCTAATGAGCCTCTGACTTTCAGGCACATCAATGAGGCGCCTCATTCATAATAAAGAGCTTCAGTCCCGCGGGCAGCAGCTAAATGAACTGGGACCAAATGCAGGCAAACAGTTTAGTCTGCTCCCTCAGCTCTGTGAGCATCGGCTGTGATAATTAACCACACAACTAAAATCCAGAGTCATATTTTGGTAGCTTAGCAGACACTGGAGATACACATGGGTTGGCAACATGTAAACACATGACACAGGACAATTAGGCAGATAGATGACCATTGACTAATACAACCAGTCTATGAGTCAAACTGGGATAAAAAGAATCAAGATTAGAGAATCAACCAAAAACTCTTCCCTTCCTGTCATGCTTGCATGCTTCCTGTCATGCTTAAATCTCACCCCAAGCTGAGGATTCAACCCTCAAGACCTGAGAAATAATAATCTAACACAAGGCTTATGGGAGACAAAGTTGGGGGTTAATTAAACACGTGGTAATTTAAAAATTATCTTACACGACAGACAACTTATATACAGTGCCATGTGGATCCCAAAATAAATTTAGCATTTTGTAACATACTCTCTCCAAATCCCCTGAGAAATGATCAGTGGATCAGCTTTGCAAGTCTAATACCCGTAACAAAGCACACAGGAAGATTAGCAATGTTTATAATCATTATCCATCCAAATGAAATGAATTCTGGGAACTTGGCTGCCAGTGCTTGAATATGGTCCCACAGCACTGAAGAGGGCATCGCAAACACCTCTGAAGCAGTAGTGATGGATGGCATCCATGCAAGTCAGTGCTGATGGTGATTGATCAGTCTCTGAGGCCAGTGATCTGAGTCACAGCCAATGTGACAGAGATGAGGGGAGATGTACGTGGAAGAGTCAAAGAGGTGCAAGACAGAGCATTCATCATGCAGCAGTCAACATGGATGTGCATATTTAATGCCTTTATTCCTCTTTCCCTGATTTCTAATCTAAATTTGTGTAAAATAACGGTAGTGGAATTTGCCGGAGACCGTTTGGATTAAATGAAGATAAAACAAGAGATAAATTAATAAGTAAATAACAACTTAAAACATTTTTAGTTATCTTTTTTTTCTCAGCTGCACAGATTTCTGTCAGTTTCCTTTATAAAGCACACAACATTACAACGATATTACTTACCTTTAATGCATCTTGGCCTGTAGAAGAGACATTTTACAGCTTCCCTAGACTGGCCTGAGCAGACTGTTTTGCTCCAGGCCTGCACTGTTGCTGAATAAACTAGCCCAAAATGTTACTCTAACAATGTTAGATTAAAAAATGTGAGTTCTCAGTGACTTTATGCAAAAGCGGTAACAACATAGAACTGGAGCTCAATATTAGAGAAACATTGTCAGTGGCTTTGATCTTAGCAGTGAAGAGGTGGAATATAAGGCATTCACTAGCATTCAGTGTTCAACTAAAATTTGTATGTGGTTTTAGTTTGTCATTAAAATTCAGATCAATATTTTTTATGTAATCAAACCTGACGTTTTAAAGCTGTTACACTGACTCACAGGATTCTTCGTGTGTGATCTGCAACCATTACAGTTATTCAAGACTGCCTATACTTCTTTTTTATTCTCACCCACCTGAGCTCTTTACTGTGGTGACTAAGAATCTGAAAACCTTGACTCACTAATTGACTACAATGTGGGTTTTGGGAAAGTAAGGTAAAATTGCTCCATTAGTGGCTCTGGAAATGGCAACCCTGCTGTGATTAGTGTTATTTTGCTCTGAAAAATCTTTTCAGAGTTCTGTTTCTGGGAACATTTCAGCATGAGTAATACATTAATCAGAGTTTACATAAGTTTAACTTTCCTCCCACTGCAGAGGTGTTGTCATGTGAGGACAGGTGGAACTAAGATACCAGAGTATCAATATGGTGATGGCCTTCACAAAGCCTGTATTTTAACATTGTTTTTGTCTTTAATTTTGCATGCATTGGTAGCATGATAATAGTATTCCAATTGGCTAACTTGGACAGATTACGTCTTGTAAAGAAAGCTTAAACTGACCTTAGATGTAACATTGCTGTATTAGGAGCAGTCGGTCAGTTTGAGAGTGATGTTCTAAATATGGGTTTAGTTTTAATACTTTGGCTACTTGTTTTGTTTGTCTGTGGATTGATTTTAAAGTTTTATTTAGCTACTTCTATCGTTCAAAACACTGGCCTGCCATTTGTTGGAAACTAATTCTCACTGGTTAATGGAGTCCCTTCTTGAAGCCTCAACCTGAGCATTTTAGTTGACAGAATTTTAACTTTTTGAACTCCAGACGTCACGAGCTCGGGGCAGATCTGACTGTGAAACATGCTTATATGGTAGCGACTCATCAATCACAATGTCGGCCCAAGCTAAAGCTTACCCTGCTTTATCGCACTGGGCACCATAATTTACAAAATGACCTTCATGTGTTTTTTTAATATGACTTTAAACTAGCGACTGACAACATAAAGTCATCAGGAAAGTATTTACTGTGGTCACAGAGCAAGGGAGACGAGGGACATTTTCCCACAGATTTTTATACAACTAGATATTTTTTGCGTTGCTGGCCATTAGAAAGAATACAGATTTAATGCAATTCTGCATAGCCTTTACTAAACAGACCTACAAGGTACATCCTTGTTTTATGTACAGTCTATGCTCCAAACCTATGTTATCATGTTAAGTAAACTGTTACTTCTCACCTTGCATGCCAGTAAAATCAATAAAATTACTCAAAATGATGTTGCTGTAATCTGTTTTAATACAGATTAAAGAATTTCTTTCAAGGCACTAAAATACTCTAATGAAATTCTTTACACACACTTCCAGCTAATTATAAAGAAAAAACTCTTGCATTTAAACTGCACACATCATGTATGACCCAGCAGCTGTGACCCACTACTCTACTGTTCTGGTATTGTAAACCTCTTCTGTCAGGTTGAGCTAGAACATTGGGGACACAACAGTTTAAAAAAAAAAAAACCTGCGCAGAGGCTGAAAGATTCAGGTCAGGTCTGCAGACAGAACAAGGAGGTCTGAATTTGATATAAACTGGCCCCGTAGAAAGATACACTCAGGTTGTGCTCTCCTAAATAGAATTTGTCAAGTCATTCTCACCACAAAACCTACATCTTTCATTTCAGGATACACACGTCCCCTGTTGATTTTTCACTAATTACATTAAAATATATGTATGACATGCACATATATGAACTTTGTCATGTAATTGTCTTGACATTTAAAGTGCAAAAGGCTGCTATCTCCTTAGGTGTTGTAAATAATAGTTAAATATATCACTGCAATAACTCTTTATGGATGAGACTGTATTTCTCGTTTGTCCTTCATACAAATCCTCTCAATGTTTTAATCACTTGATTAACTCTGAGAGGAGGACAGTGTGCCTTCAAAGGGAGTGGTTCAAGGAAATAAACATTTATACAAAGAGAGTTGCACAATTACAGTCAGATCTATGTGGCCACTTATGCCTAAAATATCATGAGTAGGCAGGAGATTTATGGAGCCCATTACCTTCACCTTCCTCTCAGAATGAGCCACAGTTGAAGGGCTCGACAAGGGGGTGATAATTGTACAGACCTGAGAGAGGCTATTACACATTCAACAGGAATACTGAACAACAGTGATTCATCAGTCTACAGCAAATATTATCATACATCATTTTTATTATAAATCTTCATATTGTTTATTAAATTCAAAATCAACCCTCATGAAATTGATTGTGTACACACTTTTCCCTGAAACTGTTTTTTTTTTTTTGGCCTAGTGTATGTAGATTTACTGTCTTTTCAAAATAAAGTTTGTGCTAACTCCCTGATGGATCAATATAAATAATTCCATTTCTGTTTATTTGGCTAGCTTTTATCTCACTGAGACATATGAATCACCCTGGGCTCTTGTCCCCAAGTGAATGTGTTTTTATCTGCCTGTTGTTCTTGCTTTTCTTGAAATTTCTTCCTCTCTCCAGTGGTCCCTAATCTCTCTCATCAGTGTTCCTGGGACTTTCTTCCTCCCAGTCATAACCATCTCCCCACTTCTGGTAGCAATAGGTATTTTGGGGCTGACTATCCTCCTCAGCAAATGTCATCCTCTCATGTTGTCACGTAGCATTTGGAGCAAGTCCTCTGGGGCTGGGCTGTTTGAAGTATTGATTGAAGTACCCTTGTCCCCTGAGTGCCATTATGTAACAGAAATGCAAAAATCCACAAAGTCACTGAGAGGGAGGGACAGAGAAAGTGTGAAGGGAGATAGCTGGAGGAAAGCTCAGAGGATAAAATGTAAGGGAGCACAAAAAAGATACAGGGAGAGAGGGAAAGCATTGGAGAGGGGTGGGGAAATGTCAACTGCAGAGAAGATGAGAGCAATCTCTAACTCTGTGGCTCATCTATCATTAAATAGTAGAAACCTGGACACCTGCAAACGTGTGTCATAGATCATGAAGCTGAAAATAAGCCTGTGAAGGGAGCTATCTTTACCCTATTATTACTGTTGTGTCTCATCATATTTTCACAGAGATTCGTGTTGCTGAAATTGAGGATGGAAAAAAAAGCAAGCCGAGGCTCTCTGAGGAATAAGGTTTTTATTTGCCACAAGTGGTGCAGAGTACCACAGAAAGAAAAGAAACAACAATAATCTGAAAGGTTTTCCCCCCCAAATGTTTAACAACAGCTGCCCAATCTAGACCCCTCCAAAATTGTTGCTGAAGTGAAAGGGTACAAAGATTGTTCTGTCTTGCTCAGTAAAACTGTATGAGGCAGCAATTCATGTACATGATGCAGCTGGTTAGGCAGGCAACCAAGTCACATGACAATTAGTCAGTTAAAAGGAATGAAAAAATATGAAAAAGTTCTAATTAATGCAAATTTTAAAAAGTCCTTATTCTGTTCATATTTCACACATTAGTATTTTATCCTCTCATTGAGATGCATTAAAATCACATGTTGAAAAGAGAAACAATAGAGAAGTAATGCAAGATTTAGGGATAACTTACTGGTGATGTCTACACACACACACACACACACACACACACACACACACGCACACACACACACACTAAAAACAGGAAGGATGGCCCTTGCTACACAAGGTCTTTGTTTGACACGCAGGACTCCCCACCATGATGTACAACCCCTCTTTAAAGGTGTCAGAGATGAACGTCGGTGTGAGGACAGACTCAATATGTGACCTTTGATCCAAGTCAGACCCCTTGAGCAGCATATTATTCTCCTGGTGCATCATGATGGACATGCATGTGTGTGAGAGTGTGAGAGTGTGAGCTGATGCCTGTGTCTGCCTGTGACCTTATTTACCTGTGTATTTTGTTCCTTTTTGTGGAAGAGAATGTGCAGTTTATCCTCCACAGACTCACACTCAACTTGAGTATGGATCAGATACTTTCCAGACATATTTAAGTAGCCAAACAGAAAACAACTGGCCAAACAAAATTTGTTGTGAACAGCTGCTGTTGTGAACATTTGCTAATCTCTTTGCCACTTATGAGTCATGAACAGAATATTCTAATTAGTCAAATGATTCAGAAGTTTGGGTTTTCTCATGTGGACACATTGATTTGGAGGAAGGAATTTCCTGTTTCGGAAATTTTTGCTTTTTCTGCTATTATTTTCCAATATTGGGACATATTGTAGTTTTTGTCTTTTGAATAAATAAATAAACCGTGGTTCAGTGATTAGCACTGTTACCTCACAGCAAGAAGGTTCTGGGTCAGCTGGGGCTTTTCTGTGTGGAGTTTGCATGTTTTCCCTGTGCCCATGTGGTTTGTACCCGGTTACTCCGGCTTCCTCCCACAATGCAAAGACATGCTTGTTAGGTTAATTAGCCATAGGTGTGAATGTGAGGATGAATGGTTGTCTGTCTCTGTATGTTAGCCCTGTGATAGACTGGTGACCTGTCCAGGGTGTACCCTGCCTCTCGCCCTGTGACAGTTAGGATATGCTCAGCCACAACATCAAAACCACCTATCTCATATTTTGTAGGTTCCCCTCATGCTGTTAAAACAACTGTCTTGAAGTGTCATGTAAGTTGTTAGATGGAGAGCACAGTTGCCTTTATCCAATTGTGCATCTGCTGCCATTTTTTATCCAGTTAAATGATGCACATGCACCTGGTGTCCACATGAGGAAAAAGAAAACTTAAGCCATACAACTGGGTACTGTAGGTCATTGCTTGCGTGTAGCAGGGGTCGTGCCCAGGGGTCAGCATGATAACTCTGATTGGTCTACTGCTACACAGCACCATAAGCAGTTAGCTCTGACACATTTATAGTCATCATTAAGGTTTTAAGCAATTTGTGCTGCAATAGCTCGGGCCAGTCTTTGTTCCCAGTCCATCAGTGCGTCTTGGGCACTCATTACCCAGTTACCAGCTGGAATTACCACTTTATTATAGTTTTTTTTTTCTTTTTTTTTCAGATTGCCTTTCTCAGAATAAATTACTGAAAAGAATGATGTGTGCAAACTCTAGTACAATTGTAAATCAACTTCTCCCTGTTAAAGTTGTATAAGTTACTGCTTATGCTAACAGCTTACTGCTGTTGCTTCACATTAAAAGTGTGAAACACGGGTTGGGTTTAATTGTGAAGCAGCCAGAAGAAACAAAATGAACACAAAAAAGCAGCTGCACTCATTCTTTACACTGTTTGTATAGGTGTTGTTATTATCAGTAACTGAAACCTTTAAGATTACAACTTTAGTCTCACTATACACAGGTAAATGTGTGGAGTACATCATTAGTCACCAGACACTTGTGATTTGTTAGAGCAAACTTTAATTCCCTCCAACCTGTTATTAGGTCTTTCTTCTCTTTCCTTAAAATTGTAAACTGAGACTGCCTCCCACTAAAGAAGTTTTCCTCATTCTGTTTTCTTTTTTTCTTCTCAAAAATATCTTTCAATTCTTGGTCCTCTTACTACAGGTTGAACAGAAGTAAAAGTCTTTGTCTGCTTGTCTCTTTTTTGCTTGGTCTTTCGATGAGCTTTTTTCTTAACAGTGTCTTGTTGTCCTGTTGTTTCTCCTCTGAACAGAGAACAGACCTTTCTCATAATTAACTTCAGTGACTTTCTCCTACCCAGAACCCCTCCTCTGCCAGCCAGCTCATGAAGACAAGGGAAACTCATCTTTGATTTTATGAGCCAGAATGTTCTCATTTGTAAGATGAAATACAAACTGAATGCCCTCAGTCCACTGCAAAGCTAACCAAGTTGTATGTAAATATAATTTCAGGAAGCTCCTATATGATGGCTGATTGACAGGAAGTATCAATGGGAGTTTGTTGAAGGGCCTTGTAAAAGCCTTTCCACTCTGGTAGTAAAAACTATTCATCTGCCTCCCTGTTTAACAGTGTGACTCCCTCTCTGGGGAAAGAACAAAAGGACTGGTTCCATTTATAGAGCTTTTAGAGCAGCCTACTGTCGGATTCTACCACTGGAAATTTGAGCAATTACCTAAACGCACTTCATGATAAAAGGTGGACTCTTTTCTGTCTGTGTGTTTTTAGCAAAGTCCCATTCAACCAGTGCTACAGTATGACAGCTACTGCTAATGGTGGGGATGCTACAAGTGACAGATTTTTAAAGGGCAAGTTATATGAATGCCACATATATATACCTCCCATTGCTTTTTTCTTCATGAGCGTGCCATTAGTGATCGGGGTATCTCTGGGTGCAGAAGGAGCCGTTATCTCTTTTCTCTACCTGGCTGCAACTGTGAAATGTTATATTAGATGTGTATTTGATAATACTAACTACCAGTTTACAAATTGGCGTGCCTAATAATATAATCTTCACTGATTACTCAGGAATAAGCTCCTCTTTTTGAAGTGCATCTCAGTATAAATGTGTCCTTAAACTACCTCTGTCTGATTTCAGAGATAGGATGAGCCAGTCCGCCAGCTTGCTTTCCCGTCTATCATAGGATGCTTACGTAACATTCCCACCTTCAGCATGTATGGCTGAATACATCTACGTGCTTGTGACGGAACAGGGACGTGTCTGGGCCGATGCCGAGGGACATATTCATGAGTGTCAGGACTCACTTTGAAGATTAAAAGGGGAGATATCATTATCCTGCCATGCACATAGGAGACTTGAGCTACTGCAGTGAAACACCACAGGATAAACACAAGGCTATCAGCTGAATCCCCACCAATTGCTTATAGCAAGTTTTACTCTTGAATTTTAAAATCAATTCCCATCCAAACAGAACAAAAGCCATCTCTGCTTGTTGCTAAGCAATAATCACCAGACACCTGCAGATTTCTGCTTTTAATCTATCCTTCCAAGTTTAGCTTTTCTCCAAATTAATCTAATCCAAACAAAATGCCAAGAAGCTTATTTACACATAAGGAATTATTGAATTAATCACTGCCACGTACGTCCACGTGAGCACACCAATCTGAGGTCAGCTAGTTGACTCTGCGTGGGGCTGACTCAGTTGACCTTGTGGCTCTGGGTTACCATCCATCACAGTCCATCCTGCCCAAGGTGAGTGTTTGTGATCTGGCGGCACACCAAGCCACAGAGACAGCCAACTGAAAGGAGCCGCAGCAGTGAGGTCAGAGGTCAGAGGTCCTGTCTGTTCCCACAGTAGCACAGTGAGCTTGTCTCTGTTCACTGTCACCTCATCAGCGCACGCATACCGTTTGATATTGAGTAATCCTTGTTTCAATAAAAAATAAATGGAACAAAGTCTTGTAAACATAAGCAGATTAATTCCGATTGGAGAGTGTGTGTTATGGCAGATCTGTAAGCCCACATGAATTACTGAAGTCATCCAAAGTGCAAAGATTGTTATTTTTAGTATGAGAATGACACTGTTTGAATCCCTGACACCATTCAATCTAATAAGTCACTGTAATGACTGAATGGCTAATTAGTTCCCCAATTAACTGGCTAAATTACCAAAACTGTGCAGAGCTAAATTCTTACTGACTGCACACCAAAGAAGATATGTCACTCTATCAAAGCTTCAGGCTGCACAATGGACCAGCTCCAGCTCTGGTCTGCCACATGAGAAATGGTGATGTGAGCAAGATAGAGGCTGACACAAGGTTGCGAATAAGTTGGGACCCCAGTAAATGTTTTAAATACTCTAGGGTGGCATAAGCTGTTATTGACTGGGCAGAGCAACAGTAGTCACAGCCCCATGGGATGGCCTGGATTTCTAAGCTGTAAAAAGTGTCAGTGCCAGTGTTGAAGAAAACCACTTGAAAAGACAGAGGCATTAAAGAGAAGGGGACCTGCCACTAAAAGTGTTATTTATTTCTATCCTTTTACCCCAGTCTTCTTCTCATTCTTATACTCTGTCTTAGCAAAAAAGTCACTTTTAAAAAATAAATTAAAAGCTGAGCTTATTCAGTATTTCTGTCTGTAAAAGATTTTACCAAGCATAGTTTCCTGTCTTACTGAATGTTTAGACGTAATGTGAAGTGAATTTTGGAGATGGTGAAATTCCATACAAAGTCAGTGAAAAGAAGCACAGTTTCAAAAATACAAATTAGATTTTAAAAAATGCATGAGGCATATTATTCAAAAGCATAGACTGTACATAAAAGATGGGCATAACTTCACAGTCTGAAAAATGAAGCTAGTGTGGAAGTGTCTTACACCTACATTCTTTTTAATGGCCAGCAGGGGGGGCGATACTTAAGTCTATAGGGAACTAATCTACTACTCCCTTGATCTATGACCTTAGCAAATATTTTCCTGATTATTTTTTGCTCTAAAGCACTTGTTGTGGGTCTGTTTGAATACAACATGATGCTCATTTTGTAAATTGTGGTCCCCATTAGAATTAAAAAAGGAGGATAAAATAGAGGATGCTTTAGGGTGGGCCAATCTTACAATCAGGCTTTTTGTACAAGTTAAAAAAGTCAGCTTGAATTGTATGACAAACAAAGTCTTCACTTCCTTTGGTGCAATCACAGCACCAAAAGTAATTTTTTAGGGAATTGTTTTTCTGAATTAAATGCTATGATCACCTTCTGTTATGAGTCTTTAGTCATTTTTATTGTATTACAGCAAAGTGACAGTGAAATTCTATTCTATGAAATCCTATTTTATTATCAGGCTGTGTTCCCTCAATTCCTTTGTTTGCCTGAAATTGAGTTTTTAATAGTATTTCTACACTCTTCAGTATAGACTTTTTCGGGATGCGTACATATAGAGCTGGGCTGTGGCAATCAAAAGTACAAAAATGAGAAATCAGTGACAAAGAAACCAGACATCTGCAGATAAGAACACTGAGTACAGGGATGTCGGCTGACTCAGCCACAAGCCAGACACTATGTCGAAGTGGGCAGCTCATCAAGATGAGTGACATGTGCTGGGGCACATCCCAAACCACCTCAGAGAGAGAGGACAGGGATAACAATACACTCCCTGCCTCAAGAAAAGAAGCTCCCTTATGTTCATTCATGTATTTCTTTGAGGTGCATATTCTGTTCTTTCCTCGACCTGACCTCCATACCCCTGTTTTTACCCTCTCTTCCACATACAAACGTTCTCTGGCTAGAAGCTCCGGGTTGAGGGAAGAGAATCTATCATTTCCATCAGTTGAGAGAACTCCAGGAGTGTTATTACTTTGAGCCAAGCCATTAAGCTTTTACCCCGGAGCGATCGATGGCAGATGCTGGAGGGGTTGTTTATCTTTTGTCTTCTTATCAGAGCTGCAAGGAGAGGTGGGGGCACCTGGAGGGGGAGAGAAGTGGGATGTGAGGGACAGATACAAGGGGAAAGGGAGGCAGACTGATAGAAAGAGGGAAATTAGAAAGGGAGAACACCTTGTTCCTGGAGAAGCAGCAACTTTTACTTGTAATTCAGTATACAGTCCATGTGCCGCCTTTTGATTTGCCAGAATTCGTGTCAGGAGCCTGACACTTCTGATGTGGGAGCTCAGTCATTAGACAAGGTTATGTGAAAGGCTCACAGCCTACAGGGGAATGACTCAGTATGATAATCAGATGATCTGAAAGCCCTGCTTCATATCATTAAGCACGCCACCTTAACAGGTTTGCTACATTATGCAGCACTTAGACTCAGTCTGTATGTTTATAGTTTGATTTTTCATCTTATGCAAACCCTTCATTTGCTCTTCTTGGCACCGAATCATATTACCTGCCTTAAAGGCAATGTGAATGACTGCTAGAAGGTGACTTATGGAAGAGTGGGAGTTATACACAAGAGAAACAGCTTTTCCAAACTCAGAGATGTGAGAAATGCCGATGAAAGCCGCGTGAGTAGCCCCTAACGAGGAAGATGGACGGAGCATGAAGCAGAACGATAAAAACCAGCTGTCTGGAGGAGGTGTTTCCCTCCCTTTCGCTCTCCCTCTACCTCTGCTGGTCTCTTGTCTCTGCCTCATAAGCACGCAACTGTTTCCATTTTACTTTCATCAACACTTCAAACTTCAAAGCCAATTTCTCCCCATAAACAAAGTAAAAACAAAGTCAATTAATCTTCATGATTATGAGATTCTTATTTTTTAATTCACGTATTCACCTTCCTCTATCCTTTTCAGTTTAAGTCCTCAGTTAATGCTCTTATTCATCCTCTGTCTCACGTATGCTTTAACTTCTTCTTTTCTCTTTGTCCCTTACCTGTTTTACCTAATCAGCACTATCTTCATTATAATTTTATAATTACCAAATAAATTTTGTATACAGGTGTGGGCAAAAATAACTTTAAAATCAATTCATTTCTAACAAGTCTGGAAATAGTTTTGCTACACTAAACAACAAATCTTCCTTTCACAGGTTGGATGCAGACAGTGCAGTAAAATAAAATTAAAATTATAGCTGTGTTTTTGTTATAGTCCAATAAAACAAGGAATTAGACCATGCATGCAGCATATCATGGCATCACTAACTGGATGTGCAGTGAGAGTGTATATTTTGGTTTACATGGAAGGTGTGACTCGTATTTTGTTTACCTGGCTTGAACACTGCTTGTGTGTGACTGCTGAAAGGGTCCATTGATAGGCCTGAAGCCTGGGCATTTCCTGCTGAGCGACTGCTGACAGCACTAACCGTGCTCTTGGGAGTTCCCTGTCAGCAGCTTCTACTCTCCATAAACCAGCAGCTTTAAGTAGCCAAAGTATCAACAGCTTTAGAAGGTGGCCTTGAGTCAGTGCGAAGGTGACCAGTTGGAGTCATAACTAACAGCCCTCACAATACAGTGTAAATCAGCTATTTTTCGTATCAGGATGCAGCATGAGAGAAGCTGTGTTTAATATATATTTATTTTTAAATTTTTCTTTGTTATCTTAAAAGCCATATTAGGCCAATTTCAGTAAAAGCTGACTAGTGCACAAAGTAGAAGGGTTTTCGTCATGGTTACCTGCTGTTTATATTTGTTGTGTACTTATTTGGGACTTTGGTTAAAGGAGTAACCTAGCTCTGTTCAAAGGTAAAAGAACCAATGTCCCAGCATCTCCAGTGTTCAATAATTAACAAGTTAGAGTTTATTTAATCTGTAGAAGAAAACAAAAAGGAAAATGACAGGCTATTGTTTTACAATAATGTGTTTTACAGTGATGTGTGAAATTATTTATTGTCCTGGAGCAGTCCTTCCTATTTCATGGTATGCATGACAGTGAAAAAGTGTACTTCTAAAAATGTCAGAGTATCACTTTAAACTGTTCCAGATGTATTTTGCTATGTGATTTTGGCAAACACCTGAAGCAAATGCAGGAGATTTTTCTATGTGCACGGTCAAAATACCTGCAGCTGAGTGACCACCTGAAGCCAGTTCAGTCATGAACATTACACCAAAAAGAAGATATGTTATTTTTATCTGCAGTAATTTATATTTGGCAGTACAGCCCTGTTTTTAAAGCAGCACCAAGACCACAGAGCAGAGCAGAACAAAATCAGTCAGACATAACATGAAAAGAGGAGCTGGGGTGGAGGTGGGTTGCAAAGCACCTTGCAGATGCACAGTAAGTGTTAGCAGGCAAAATCAGCTTAAATAGCATGTGCTTTATGAGGTTTGCCAGTTGGATTCAGAGAAAGGATTCAGCTAAGCCATCATCATGGCACAGCCTAGAAGTGGTTAAATTTTGGAGTCCGTCTGGAGGAAGATCCAGATTTTTGAGATGATTGTTTACCATTGCAAGAGGGGGAAAATGTAACATTTCATGCCATATCTTCATAAATTTGTTCAAAATTAAATAAGAAAAAATTGTAAATGGTAGACATTGTGTTGATGTTCCAGATTTCATCATCTTGTCAGATTCAGCTATCCTTCTGGACTCAAGGTCTTGATGCATGCATGGGGTGGAGGGAAGTTTCTGCCTTGGCAAAGGTATGCAGTCTTGGACTGCTCTTGTTTAATGTTTGCCAACTTCATTAGTTTGGAATCATGTAACCACTAACCACTGTGCCGTGACGCTCAGGCCCACCCTAAGTGGGACTAGTCTTTTCTGTCCCTTCAATTCAGGGAAAAAAACAAACAAACAAAAACAAAAAGAAAAAAAAACTCATTTGCTTTTCCTTTGAAATAGGGTAACTGCATTATGATGTTTACCAGTGAGGAACATGGGAGGATTCCGCCCCTACGACACAGTGGCTTTTTACTTTATTTTTAAGACCCAATCATGCTATACCTGCCGGTAGGCATTCTCAGAGCTTCCCTGCCTCTGTTAAATCACCTGACTGCTCTTGTGATCAGCCACCTGCCTGCACAGCTGCTGCTTGCTTGCTCATTAGCTCCCCAGGATATATAGAGGGCATTTAGCTTTGCAGTTTGCCAGGTTGTTTATGTTGCCTTGCTGCTGCCGAGTGGGAGTAATTCTTTCTTTGTTGTACCTGTTGCACTTTTACTGATAACTGCCTGTTGCTGATGTCAGACCTGATTTCTAAGTTGCTTGCCAGATCTTGTCTGACTACAGTTGACCAACTGTGACATATTGCTTTTTTCTATGTGAATCTGCTTTTTGGATTAAGCTCAACCATTCACACACACACACACACACACACATGCACACAGGAACCACTGCTTATTGAGAATATCTGCTTGAGCCTAATAAAACCACAGCATTGGAAGAAAAATAGCCTCCAGCTTGTACCATTTCCCTAGATGGTCAGGTACATAATCACCTGAATTTTAATGCCATACAGAGCAGTCATACTCAAGTATATGGACAAAATACATGGTGACAAAAATGGGTTAAAAGGAACAAATATTATATTGGCTCCTTAATTAAAAGCAAGAGTGAAATATACACATATGATTGCATATAAGTTATACTGATTTTTCTTTCAACACTGTTTGTGTGACTTGACTTCAAAAGAAAAGTATTGCTATGCAAACACAGTGGCAGTGTCATGCGTAGCACAAGTGAAATATAGGTCCCAACCTAAATGCAAGAATTGGGAGGGGAGCTGTGCTGAAAGTGGAGCTTGCAACTGATAATAACCTGCTATGACTGCCGTTATGCTCTGTGTGTGTTTACATTATGCGATTAAATCTAGTTTAAAGTGCTGAGCTTTTACATACTGAGCTAAATATAGCACATACAGTTCAAGGCTGAGACATTTGCATGGGTGCAATTTTTGGCTTACGTGTTTATTTTCAGCAGGAGTAATGTAATCGATTCTTTTTAAGCATATGCATTAATGTGTTGTACTACACCAACCTTTTCTACAGGTCACCTTCACATAATATACATCACATTATCATGGATAATACTGACTAATATCATGTTGCAATGTAATGTTTAAATATTAATATTTTCAAAGACTACTATTTATCTTATTAAAATTTTATTTAAAAAATCACTTATCACTGCTTCTTTGAGTAAATCATCCAGAGCCTCAGATGATTCCCATCACCACATCGATTTCATCATAATCAGTTCAACAGATATAGGTATGCTGTGAGCTTGGCTGATCTCTTGACTTAAAAGAGTGACTAACTTTCTGCTCTCTGCAGGTACAGTATGGCCTTTATTGAGCAAAGTGTTGACCAGAACGTGGGGCTTTTTTTCCCTCCACTTTCTTACCTTTACCATTCACACAAAAGCGCACAGGTAATGTACTTTAACTATCCCAGTTTTAAGGTATGAGATGATGCAATTTAATGCAACAAAATGCAATACGTCTGTGAGAAATAAGAAGGAATTCTAAAGATTATGCCTACCAGTGGATAGTGCATGAAGTAAATAAATGACAACACAAATTTATGAGTGCTAAAGGGAAAAAAAATTAAGATGCCTACCAGCATAAAAAAACTTGCTGTTTTATGGGGCAATACATGCAGGATTATTTCTTGCCTGAGAGTAATAGTAAATCCCTGTAGTTTCACGCTGTAAAACTCCAAATTGTTCTTTCTATATTAAATAAACAAGATACCCTAAAAATTGTTAATTTATGATGTGCTAGTAGATGGATTTTGATATTAATAGACATGACCAGATTAGCAGATTCATTGCTAAACTAACCACTTCCTGGCAGTAGCAGAAAATGAACATAAAGTCTCGAGAGTGGTATCAATCTTCTCATCCAGTTGAAGAAAAAAACTACTCACACAGGCTGCTACAGTTTTTATGGTATGGCCACAGCCTGCTACCTTGGATTTTGCTCTCTTAGTAGCAGCTGTGTCCTGTGTGCAAGCTAAAATCCTTGTCAGATAACCCAGATTTCAACCTGCCTGAGCACTGACACACTCCTGCCGGCTGTCCACCCTGTCACTCTCTATGACCCTTATCACTTATCACCAGTCTGATCCAGGCATATACACATCGAAATGCATAAACACTTCAAACGCATACAGATGGCCTCTCACAAGAGCACATGCACACTTGTATAAACTCCCAGTCCCACACATACACACATTCGTTCTTGTACTTTCTCCTGCTTACAACACACATGCAATGACGCTCTTTGATCACACTGGTGTTTACTGAAGCATCTAGCATCCCTGCTCATTTTCACGGGATTAAATGGCAAGGAGAATGGCTATAAATGCATCCTGGTTTAATCATTCAGAATGTGCAGGTGAATACACTGAAGTGATTAGCGTTAATATGGGGTTGTGCTTCGCATCGTTTGGCTGTCCAGTAATGGGAGACCTGCATTCAGAGCATCTCATCTCTAAAAGGATCAAGATGGTCTCTGATCTGTTTCAGAACCTCAGTGGGCCTCTGGCTGCTTGTACGCTCATTACTCTATGCAGGGTGGTGGGGGTAGAGGATATTTGTGGTGTTAGGTGAGTGTGTGTTGTGTTTTCAGCTATTAATTATGAACTTCCACAGCTAGCAGGCACCAAATTGCTAGAAACCCCTATTACATAAACACTAAAAGTTAGAGTTATACTTGGATATACTTAAATAAGTTGTCATACTTTTTTCGTCTTTACAAAAACGTTTCACTGTCCTGATGAGTTTATGGTTTGACTTCCTATTTTCAAGTCTAATAAAATCTAACAAAATACAACATGATTTGTATTTTGTTAATTAGTGCTATTCTGTGATTGACAAGTATGAGCATGAGCAGTGTCGGTTTTTCAGTCACTCTGTCGAGTTTCAAAATGCCAAAAATGCTTAGCTTGAGGCTTCAAGATAGGACCTAACCAACAGGTGATGTCATAATTTGTATGTCCATCTTTTACATACAGTCTATGGTTCAGACCTGCCTTATTTGCTTAACTCTGCCGACTAGCAAGTGGTTGTGCTTCAAGTTTGTTTTGTTTCGAATTGCCTTTTATGAGAAATTACAAACATTGTCTGACAAATATATTTTAAAGATTCTAAACCTCTGAAATGTCTGGAGGTAAATATGCCCCACACTGTCTGTTGGTTAAGGTATAAATATGCTAAATTAATTCAAATTTATGTTGTCCAAGCAGACCATTGTTTTGTTGTTGTTGTTGTTGTTTGTTTGTTTGTTTATTATCTTAAATGATAATCCTGAAATATCTGGTGATGTGAATGTTCCATCCAATGGTAAAAATGGTGTTTTTCAATAAAGTTTGTTTACAACAGTAGGTATACTTACAATTACAATTTTGTTTTTCAGCATAATACAAGTAAATCACAAAATATAGTTACTGAATGATTTAGTAAAATGTCAAATTATAATATATTTTATTTGTTTCATGTGGTGGCTGTGGTGGCGCTCTCACTTGGTGTGGACTGTGGTATTGTATCACTTCCTATTCCTGTTGCATCGCACAGTGGTGCTTGTTGTGTAGCTTGATTAACGAACTACTAACTTTCACATAGTGACTTATTTTCATAGTGTGACCTACACGTGCTTTATTAATAGCACACTTCTGGTGAATCACCTGCAAATTTATATTCATATCATTCACTCATTGTGTCTTTAGGGATCCGCTAGCTTAGCGTAGCTTTTAGCTTAGCTCTTAGCCGAATCACTGTCAGCATGGCTTCTCCTGTCTCACCTCTTTCCTGCTCTGTGTGTCAAATGTTTAGCTATTCCTCGGCCTCCTTTATTAATAATGATACGTGTAATAAATGTAGCCAGTTTGTAGCTTTGGAGGCCAGGCTTAATGAATTGGAGATTCGGCTCCCCACCATTGAAAATCCTGTAGCTAGCCAGGCCCCTGTAGCCGGTGCGGGCAAAGGTAGCTTAGCTCCAACTAGCTCTATCCCAGCAGGCCCTGAGCAGCCAGGGAATCAGGTT
>VUQI01025704.1:0-10649 GCA_015106735.1 Paratilapia polleni | reverse complement strand
CGCATGATTTTTTTTTTTTTTTTTTTTTTTTAAGTTTTTTTTTTTTTTTTTTTTTTTTTTGGTATTATAAACTTTTAGCTCTTTAGCACTTTCCTTGAACATTTGGCCAACACAAAATTACGAGGTGTAAGTAAACTGATGTTCGGCTGATATTTAGATGATCCCTTGACTCCTTAATATCATTTAGTAGTAACCAAGCCTACCTACAGTTAGCTTACGGATACATTGCTAAAAGATGATGCATGCTAATGACAGAGTTCACACTGGCTACATAGCATTTCAAAATTTTAGTACAGTGTGACTCAGGCGAGGCAGCGCTGCAAGCTTGCAGTAAAAAGCTGAAGTTTCATCAGCCTATAAACTGCAGAGAAACTACAAATATACTGTTTTGTGTGAATGCTCAAGCAAACTTAGCTTTGCTCATACACCCAAAGTCTTCATCCTTAATGTTTCCATGCACCCATACCATTGGTTAATGCTGCATTTACAGTACATTATGTGAGAGTTACAGAAATTACCAGGTTCTGGCATGTTAGCATTTATGTGAACATCAGCTTGGAAATAAAACCAGAAAACGGGGATCCTCAAAAAGTCCTGAGTGATTCAGCTATAAGAAGTTTATAATTTGTTTGAAAGGATCACACGTTATTGTTAACAATCAAGAGACAGGAGTTTGTTTTTGCATAGAGAAATTATTTTTGACCCTGATATAGTCAGCTCTGTAATCAGCTGTCTTAAGCATAAACTCCATAAAATGGACATAGGCACCATGAAGTCAGCTATTGGTTTGTGTACTTCTGTTTTGAAGCCTCTATTATAACATTTTAGGGTTGGTCATCTTGTATTTTTTAGACCATAAGTAAACTTATTTTGACAAATAAGTGGAGTCCTAATTAGTTAATGCTACCTGCTTGATTCACCTGCTGTAGACAAAGACTGTTTGGGTGCATTGCAAATAAAACAATACCTGAACACAGACTTCTTAGGTGATCTGTTTGCACAATTGTTATGATGGAGAAAATTAACTGTTTTTGTTCCAGGCTGTAAACATGTTTGTTTCTACTGTAGAGTTGTGCATTTTAACATGGGAGTGTATGTGGAATGACTTGCTTTTTTAACCACCCATTCCCAGTGGCCATTCCAGGAACTGCAGCTTTTGGCACTTCTGTCTTAGCTTCATTTGTGAATTTGCAGCTCAATCTTGAGTTGCAGATGAAATAAATGCTCACAGGTCATAAATGTGAATCCCAGACCGTGGTAATTCATTGTTATTTTTAGAATTATTATTTGTCTGGGTTTCATTGACCTTCAAAGTAAGGTCTGTAACTGCCCTCTGTTTGCTCAGGACCTGTGGCTTCCACAGACCAGTGGCCAGCTCTATAAACAGGAAAACAGTAAATCTGTGGTGCTGATTGATTTTTTTTTAATGGGATTTTGCTCCCCTTTGCCTCAATCCTCTTCTTTCTCTGTACAGGAGCATTAAGGTGGAGGTGTACGACTGGGACAGAGATGGAGGGTGAGAGCGTAAAGCTTTCTTTTATGTTAAAACAACAGTGTGTGTTCTAGTGGGCCATCCATTTATAGAAATATTATTATTTAATGTATTAAATTGACACACCATTTTAAAGATCAAAGATACAGTGCACGGCCAGCGACACTGTTATTGTATGCTCCTAAAAACTAAAAACTACCCTGATAACATCAGAGCATATGTGCAAAGTAGGAAAGGGCTTTTGGGATTTTGGTCGCAGACCACACTCCAAAATGGATGTCCTCATACACACTCCTGTTTTTCACTGTTAAGAGTAAGACACCACAGAAAAACATCTCAGTGGAGCCCTGCATGTGACAACACTCCCTTCTACTTCAAATATACAACACATTAATTATTAATATTGCCTGAATGGTCTCTCGATAGTTACCTTCATGGTGTCAGACATGGAATAAAAACTGTGTTTATCTTTTGAAGCAAGTGAATTTCCAGTACTCAGGGGCACAGTTTCCCCTTCATTGTTCATTTCACAGACAGTTTGTGACATTTCAAGGGCATTTTGCCCTGAGCTCCCATTAATATCTGACCCCGATTCCAACTGCGCTGATTATCTCCATGAAATTTTAAAAACGGTTGCTACGCCCACGCCTAAAGAAATCCAGGAGCTTGTTAGTGATAGTCCTGTACTTTGAAGAAGATTTTACAGACATTGTGAACACACTACAATGAAATGGTACAAACGCCGTTTTTTTTTTTTTTGACACAGCTTCATTACAGTTTTTTTCCTGCTGTAACATATGTTGGGTTTTTAGAAATGAAGAAATGTGACTCTGTGTGTCGGTTCTTACAGCCACGATTTCATCGGCGAGTTCAGCACCAGCTACAGGGAAATGTCCAGAAGCCAGTCACAGTTCCACGTCTATGAGGTGATATTTTTTCACCCCCTCCCCAACACACACATACAATTGTATTTTCAGACTTTTGAGGATTCATTATGCTCTCATCTCTAGATCTAACCAGAATGTGAAAATTAAAACACAAATCCGGTCGTAACCCTAAAACAGCTGTTTGAAAAAGTGGAGACCAAGACCCCGTGCGGCCCTGTTAAAACATTTTTCAAAAGAGGGGTTTATGTACTGTACATGTCACCACTGAGAGAGTAACACTTCTGATACACCCATTGAACAAGAGAAAACATACTTCAGAGGTAAAACATGTCATACTGCATTTCAAATTGAACATGCCCCAGGCAAGTTGTTATTAAAATATCCTCACAAACATTTATAGTCCATACAGGGGATCACTATTTTTAACAAACGGTGAAAATAATTCAAATGTATTTACTCTTTCACTTTGTTTATTTGTACAGAGACAAGTATTTAGCACACACCGTGTCACTCCACAGCATTTATACCCTAAGGTAATTTAGACGGGCCTTTAAAATACATAAGCCACCCGTGTACAAGAGTTAGCAGGTTTAGCAGGCAACCTAAGCTGCACAATAAATACATACATTAAAAATACAAAACTCAGAACTTAACAAAAATGTAGACAGATAGAACAATACAAGGAGGAGATATGATTTGGGGAATGTCTGTGTGTGTTGTGGTAGATAACTAGAAAAGAAATGTATACGTAAAAGTGAGGCACTTGCAGGTCCTTTTGCACAGCTGCTTTTCTAAGCAGAGTTCTTAAGATTTGCATTGATAGGAAAGCTGAGAACTGAGTTATGGACCCAGTCTATAGTGATAATGTGACTTGCAGCATTTTAATAAGGAGTGATCAAAATATAATGGAAAGGGGTTAGCAAAAGAGGAAGATTTAAAGCAGTAATAAACTCAGTTTGTGAAAGAAACACAGGAAAGAAACTCTTAACTCTCACTGTAATGTATTTAATGTACATTGGTCACCACCTGGACTCTCTGGGGACCCCAAGAATAAACCACTGTAAGAAACAACTATTATGGCAAAATGTTACATTTTTTCCTCTCGAAGATTTAAATGATGTAACTAATGCCATCTGACAAACAACAGTAACTATTGTTATCAACATTATTATTATTATTTTAGGAAATCTACAGTTATTTTGCATACTGTAGACGACGGATATATATCTATCTATATGTTTATAAAAAAGCTTACTATTACTTGATTCTGGCTTCATTCAGTTTTCAGTGATTTCAAGTAAACATTTTCTGTGTTATATTTATGTGGTGAAACCAACTGCGGTCACAGCCCACACCACAGGCAGTCAAAGCAGATGATTTGGCTCATGCTATGCTCAGGGCAGCTGTATTGGCCAACCTCAAAAATGACTGAGTGCTCCCACTACTCCTTATAAGGTTTAATACTTTAAGTTAGGACCCATGACAAATATAAACTCAGTAAGTACCTGCATCTAATAAAATTGCATAGACTAAATTGGGAACTTATAACTGTGGACACCAACATATTTGTATTTTTGCAAAGCACTAATTAAAATAGAAACGGGGAATAATGATATCAAGTCATTACGGACAAATGATTGACCTTATCATAAAAAATTGGAATGCTAGACTAAAGCACTGCAGGTCTGCAGGGACCCAAGTCAGTAGGATGAAGGTTAAGCTTGCTTCTATCTTTAATCACAACACTGCTTCCATACAGAGGAACATTTAGCATAGTGTTGCCCACACAATGCAGTGCATATATGAGCACAGGATCAAAGTCAGAAAAAATATATTTATATATACAACATATTGAGGCGACATCAGCAAAAGTAATTTTTCTCTTTCTTCTCCTTTGGGCCTTAAAGATAGATGACTAAAACCAGACAAATGCATACATCAGAGTGTGGCATCTGACTCTTCCATTGCTAGTGGAAATCCCCATGTCAGTATACCATACATCACCTGGATCTGGTCATTTATAATACAGGCACACATGTTCTGAGGCACATGATTTACATTTAGTCTGAGTTTTAGCACAGTCAACATTTGTAGAGCCACCCTCAAGGGGAGGTTTCATTTCTCACCTTCTTATAGTTTTTCAGCACATTTTTACCTCTGCCAAGGAGGTTTGTTTCAAGAATCAAGGATATCTTTATGTTTGATTGTTTGCTTGTCTGTCCATCTATTTGTTAGCAGCATTACCGATTGCCATGTTATGGACGGATTTGCGTGAAAATTTTACCTGAGGTGGGGCTTGGACCAAATTAGAAGTGAACTTCTAGTCTGTCCGGATCTGGATCTGGCAGTTTTTGGAAGAATTCTTTAACATTGCTTGATAGAACAAAATTGGACATTGAAATGAGAAAAAAAAGGGAGACATAGTCTTGAAAATATCACAAACTATTCCACATCCTTCTGCATCCAGGGACTGAATTCAGTTTTTATACAGTCTCTGATTGCTCATGTTATTTATTTGTAGGGCTTACATCATAATTTAAAATTTAAAAGGCTCACTTTATTGTCATTTTCAAGTCATTACATTTGTATTACACTGATTAACAGGATGCTATGCAGCCATCCAGATGGGGCTCACTAATATGTGTAGTCCATGCTGTCAAGCAAGTTCCTTAAAAGGCTTTGCCTTCCTCTTGTGCTCGCTGCAGTTTGCTGACCAGTCTATTAACTGTGTTCAAGCTAAGCATAAATCACTGAAAGTTAAGAGTCAGTGAAGCTGCTTATGAAGCACAATCTGAATCGCACAGAGTAGAGGCAGGGAAAGCAGGGTGTTCTCTCCCCATACATGTGATTTAACATGTGATCTTCAGTTCATTTAGACCAGTGTTATCTCCACCTATCGCAACCCTTTGAGAAAATCCATTGTTCCTTGACCAGGAAATAATAGAAATAATAGAAAACAAAATTAGGCATGTGAGCATTTTCTAAAAGATGTTTGAGGAGTCTATTACAGTCTGACCTGCATCTTGTGGCATTTGGAATTTAAGAATCTGAAGAGGGAAAGTAAACACAGCTAATTCCATAAGAACACCCCCTGCAATGTGGTGATGGAGATTCTGTGCTGGCATGTTTACTTTCAAAAAGCATATAGTTTATTTTACTGAATAGTCTGTTTTGATGATTCAGTCTGATGATTTTTACACAGGTGCTAAATCCAAAGAAGAAAGGGAAGAAGAAGAAAAAGTACCAAAACTCAGGAACGGTGGGTTTTTTACTGTTATTGTTTGTTATTCTTACTCAGGTTATTTCAATATGTATTCTGAACTTTAGATGCCATGCCTGTTACCAAAGTGATCACAGTTTATATGCCTTATCAACTAAAAAAAAAAAAAAAGTTTTAACCCGGAATTACAATTTTATCAGAATCATGAGAAGCAGACTTTAAAAACACATTGCTTTGAAGTGATAGCTTATGTGCCTCAGTTACGGCGGCACCTGCTCACAAATGTGTGCATGAGGCACGAAAAGTTTAGTGGCATAAAGCAATATGGCTCCTTAACAAAAACGGAGTATTTTTTTATACAGAGGTTTTTGTCTCACAAATTTCCAATTTTAATCTTTCTTTTTTTTTGGCAAAGAAGAAAAAAAAATCTCAGATGTCCAACTTAATGCTTATAAATTTTGAGTGTTTTTTCACAGGTTTTTTATTTTATTATTTTTTTTACTTTGGTGTAAATGCGCTGTAGTAAACCTCTGTCCTTGTTACATAATTTTCCCTACTGCTTTTCATTGATTCTGTTGATACAGTTTTACCTGAATTCTGGCACCTCAACACATATCTTGTCAACTATACTTTAAGTTGAAAAAGTACTGGGCCACCTACACATTACACCTGCAGGAGCTGCTTGGCCATGGAAACCCATCACATGAAGCTCCCGGCGCACAGTTTTTGTGCTGATGTTAATGGCAAAGAAGGTTTGGAACTCTGCAGTTATTGAGTCACCAGAGCGTTGGCAACTTTTATGCGCTATGCACCTCAGCACTCAGCGACCCCACACTGTAATGTTCCAAACGCTTCCACTTTGCAATAATACCACTTACAGTTGATCGTGGAATATCTAGGAGGAAAGAAATTACATTACCACACTCAAATTTAGTGAGCTCTTCAGAACGACCCATTGTTTCACAAATGTTTGTAAACAGACTGCATAACTGGATGCTCGATTTTATCCACCTGTGGCAATGGGACTGAAAACACCTGAATTCAGAGATTAAGAGGTGTGGCCCAATACTTTTGTCCATATATATTGTATATTGCTATATATGTTTCCTGTGTTTTGTTGTATTTTATGCTCAGAATATGGATGGAAAAAATTTGATTTCTTGCCTCGTTTTAATTGTTCAAATGTTAGAGTGCACGTGTGCAGTGAAAAACTTGCACCAAAGGAAATACAAATAAAAAATAAGAAAGGGAAAATAATCCTAATTTGGTTTATTTTCTATATATATATATAGATACACTATTTTTTTTAACTCTGCATGTGTTGGTGTTGTAGTTGTAATTGAGTTTGTGGTTCAGCAGTAGGAAAAACTGGTTGGAAGGAATTTTCTTTACTTTACTTTACTTTTACTTTTTAGCTACTTATTTAATAGAACTAAAACGTCCTTTTATCTCATTTAATAAACGTTTAGTCGTGCCATATTAAAATATTAGAGTTATGGAATAGCATAAAAAACACAGTGAAGCAAAGCAAAGAAGATGTCACAGCCCTAAATAAGAGATGTTAGAAACATTTGATCAGTGGTATAAAATGTGTTATCAGAGTGCTACAGTAACAGATTCATGCTGCAAAAATATTTCCTACAGGTCACTCTGCTGTCCTGCCTGGTGGACACTGAGCTTTCCTTCCTGGATTACATCAGAGGCGGGTAAGGTCACAATAATTGATAGCATACGAGACTCGATTAGACAGCAGCATTAATCTCATCATTAAATTCTGAATTGCTTGTAGTTAGCAGTGTAGACGCTGCAGAGAGTCAGCTGAGAGGACTGCTGCAGCCTCTTATCTCTCAGCTCCAAAATTAAGACAGACAGCTGCCGATAACCTGCTGCTTAATTGCTCACTGCTGCGTGCTTTGAAACATGCTGTGGTATAATCTGGCAGGATTGATGGCTCCCTGTTTCTCCTTACGTGACTTACTTACCTATTTATTTTTATTTATTTATTTTTTTTTGTAGGACTCAGATTAATTTCACAGTGGCAATTGATTTCACAGCATCAAATGGTAAGTGTTTTAAAGCTCTGCTCATATATTCATGAAATCTCTTTAGTTTATCAACAGATAAAACTTTGCCGGCTAACGATCGGATCTTTCTATGATTTGAACTTTTAAGGGATTCCTCATCAGCTAATTTGACTTATTCTAATGGCTCTTCACGCCTTAATTCAACTAAGAAGATAAAACAGCTGAAAGTTGGATGATTATTGGAACATTATCTGTTACTCAGCTTGATGTTACTTATTAGCCAAAAAAGTGTAACAAAGTTTGTGCCTCTGTGTAGACAGAAAATCATTACACCCACATTTTTCCCCAAATTCATTTTCAGCTCATCTTGTTATCTCCATGTAGTGACGGGTTATGAAACCCACAGGTAAACCACATTACGTTTATCAGAACAACTTAACGTCAAACAAACAAAATTAGCTATTCTGCACAGATGACTTTGTCAGGGATGAGTAATGCTCTCATTTTAGTAAGAGGTGATTTAGTGAGTCAATATATGTTATACAATTGTGGAGCCATTTTAATGTCACAAGAAAAATTAATGAGTTTCTTGACTGGCATCAAACCAGTTTCCACCTCACACCTCTGAGAGTGGTTAAAATAATAGTAATGCATCTATTTAAAATGTATGCATATTATCTCCATTAGTTTTTCTTTGATCTTATTTATAAAACAGAGGTTGTTGCAGAATACAATAACTGTCTCATTTCTTATAACATTGCACAAACCAAGCCACACGCTACACGATTTCTCAAACCCAAAACCAACATTGAACTCATTTTAAAATGAGAATTACCTTTGTGGCCTGATATATCATATCTGTCTGTGCCACAGAGCTCTGTTGTTGTCTAGAAATGATTATAAACACACCAGTGAGCCACACTGTTGCACTGCTTTGCATGTTTCTTCATTTAAATGAGCACACTCACATGAAAATATGAGATGAGATGAGAAATGCTTTATTTATCCCATACTTGGGAAACACTTTTGTTATAGCACTTGAAGTGATAAAATAATAATAATAATAATCTTAATCATCATAATAACTGTCATAATAATGAATTATTATTATTATTATTATTATTATTATCATGTGATATAAAAGATTTCCTACATCTGTTCTTGTGGCAGTGGAGCTGAATCAGTCTATTTGAGAAGGTGCTCCGCTGCCTGTTCAGCAAGTGGTGCAGAGGGTGGTCAGGTTGGTCAGGTTCCTCTCCACTACCACTTAAAATCTTTCTTGGTAACACCTTTAAGCAGTTATTTGGGCAAGTCTTTTAAAGCCCCTAATAAAAAATGAAGGAGAGAGCTGTAACTGTAATTGGAACCATCAGGACATGACAACTGCAAATGGAAAACAGCTTCACAAGTTTGGTGATGTCCAAAAATAAGAATAAAGTTTTAAAAGATTTTATTTTCCTGGCAGGTTTCGCTTCAACCCCACATGTGTAAAGTTGAGCGTGGCTTATCCCACCAGAGAACTTGAAATGCCATGAAACTTCACAATTTGAGAAAAACGTTATATGCCTCTCACTGTACAATAAATTCTGTGTGCATGTGTTAGTGCAGCAACATGATTGACCCTTATATTTCCTGGCTTGGCTGCTGGTTGGCTCTTTGGGGGCTGGGGGTGAAGGGCCGCCATCTTTGTCGTTATGAAATTTTACAGTAGATCATCTTTCTTGATTCTCTGAGTGCCATGTGTCTCTCTTATAACATCTATGATCTCTTCACAAGGCTGTTAAATTCTACCAAGTCACTTTTGCGCAGAGCATAAGGTTGTTCACTTTGGCCTTACTGTTTTGTAGCTGCTCGAGATTAAATTCAATGATGTTTGTTTCGGGTTGATATAGCCATTTAAAGGGAAATAAACAGGCTTTCCAACAGTATGAGATTTATTGCCAAGAAGCATTGTTACAACAAAGAAAGAATCGCCCAAACACAAATTTCCTTACTTTTTGTGCTAAGTATATTTAGAAAAAACTAAAATATTTTGGTAATGATCCTGACAGTGTGACAAATATCAAGCAACACATGATTTAAGTCTTTAGTGTCATCATTGTGTTAGCAGTTTTGTTTTTCTTTCATGTATTCATATTTATCTCTTGTGTCTCTGTTAATGCCAAAAATAAAGACCCGGAAAATGAAGCTAGATTTTTTTTTAACCAGTTTTATCATTACTTGTTTATATTTAATAGTCAAGAGCAGTTTTTTTTTTGAGTTCATGTACATACTTACGTCATTTTTTTTACTTGTTTCATTTATTTGTTGCAATTGGAATACAGATCTAAAGTGTCGGCCTAATATCTTGTAAATTTTAAATGGCTGCGGTATCTTTCTTGTTACTTATCTATACTGTAATATTGTGGTAACTTGTATGACCCACTGAGGTTTGAAGCAGCCAGTGAGAGTATTTCTTCCTCCAGTGCAGCTGTGCCTTGGAGAATTGTCTGTCTACGATTTAACCCCTTTCACCCAGTCCCCTCCTTTTTATTTCAATATGACTCACAGCCCAGGGGGGAGCAGGCATAATTACAGTGTGATGCTGATGTGTGTTTTATTGTGTTGAACCATTCGGGTCCCAGGCAACCCGTCCCAGCCCACCTCACTCCATTACATGAGCCCTTACCAGCTAAATGACTACGCCATGGCGCTGCGGGCTGTCGGAGAGATCATCCAGGATTACGACAGTGACAAGATGTTTCCCGCACTGGGCTTTGGTGCCAAGCTTCCCCCAGATGGACGGGTGTCACATGAGTTTGCCCTGGTGAGGACATGTTTTTTCTTCGCATCCATCAATCCATCTATTCATATACAGTGTTTAACAAATTTATTAGACCACCTGTCTAATAAAAGACCGACCTAATGAAAAAGACCGTCCAGCATCACAAAGAGCTTTAATGTGGACTCTTTCATTTTCAGTGAGTTCTCGATGTTTTACCATTTTGAACAGGACTGAGGAATTTCAAACTGAATTCATGTTTTTA
>VUQI01025703.1:84745-104213 GCA_015106735.1 Paratilapia polleni | reverse complement strand
CTGACAGGGACTAGAAAGAGAGACCATATTTCTCCCATATTAGCTTCTCTTCATTGGCTACCAGTTAAATCCAGAATTGAATTTAAAATCCTTCTAGAGTTTATAGTTAGGGCTGGATCAGGTGACCCTGAACCATCCCTTAGTTAAGCTGCAATAGGCTTAGGCTGCTGGGGGCTTCCCATGATGCACTGAGCACTTCCTCTTCCTCACTTCCTTTCACTCTCCATGTGTTTATACACCATTTGAATTTAATCATTAGCTATTATTAACCCTGTCTCTCTCCCACAGGTGTGCCTTTTTTGTCCTGTCTCCCTCTGCTCTCTTCTGTTTCTCCTCACCCCCAACCGGTCGCAGCAGATGGCTGCCCCTCCCTGAGCCTGGTTCTGCTGGAGGTTTCTTCCTGTTAAAAGGGAGTTTTTCCTTCCCACTGCTGCCAAGTGCTTGCTCATAGGGGGTCGTCTGATTGTTGGGGTTTTCTGTCTAATATCGTAGGGTCTTTACCCTAATATATAAAGCGCCTTGAGGCGACTGTTGTTGTAATTTGGCGCTATATAAATAAAATTGAATTGAATTGAATATGTGTTTACAATTTACTGTAAACACATATCACATTGACCATTGTGTCAAAATGTTTTAAGCTTCTCATCTGGACAGAAATTTATTTCAATTGTTAAGAGGGAATCTCCATCATTAATGGTGCAATAGACTCCTGGGGATTAGAAACACAAAATCCACCCCTGAAAAAAATTTAAATCTCCAGGTGTTTCTTATTATCATGCAACCATAATGTTGGGGATGTTTTCAAAGGAGGTGATATTTTACTGCCCTTTTACCTTGTAGCCATGAGTTACCACAGCAACCAGTTAAATTTTTGATAAAACATATCCAGTGCATTGTGAGAATTATCGGCACGCCTGGAACGCATCATTGACCGATCACCTATGCTGGATGTTGTATAAAAAGCTGCGTGATCTGTGTGGTCCGACTGAGCATATTAGGCTTCATAAGGGAGGAAAATGGCTCTGAAAGTATGACAGGTATGATAAACCTTTCTCTAAATGTAGTCCAGTTGGAATGCATGGCTAAATAAAACACAGACGAACATGTTGCTACAGGTGACAAATAAAATAAACTGGTGAGAGTTTAGCAGGTTGAAGAGGTTGTTTTCAAACAGCTCTGTATGAAGTCATGGTTACTATCACAGGCGCAGACACTAGAAATACCAGCGACTTTTCATAGTTGAAGATGATGATTTCATGTTTTGCTGCTGTAACTCTTCAACTGTAAAATATTTAGTGGGCCTTAAAACGTGTCTCTCTGTGTGGTGATACTGTGAAACAACACAGGGACTGAACATTCCCTTTAACATTCTCAGAAGGTCTCATCACTACAACTTCCAGTATAACTACTTAACTTTAACACAAACTACTGTACTGCTAATAATACATTACCACTACTTTTATCACTGGTGGTGCTGATATCATACTACTGCTGTTACCACCATTATTACTGCTTTTAATGCTCGTTTTTCAATCCCCTACTTTTTCAACATTAATTACTACTGCAAGTGGTTATTTTTGACCAGGGTCACTACTGTTTTTAGAACTAACAGCACTTCTGCTACTACTGGACATCTTAAAGTAGGCCTATTGCTCCCATTATTGTCATACTACTATTACCACCAGAACTGCAACATTACAACTACTGCTACTAAACAGCATCAGGTAATTCAGGTATTCTAAGAAATAAAATTAGTGTTACTCTGTTACTGTTATCCTTTTTAAAAATCTACAACCATAACTACTACCACAGTTGCTACCCCCACTACTACTACTACTACTGCCAGCCCTGAACCTCTCTAGCGTGATTCTGGTTTTGGTACAAAAAGCTTGCATTTTTCTGGAATTATCTTGCAAAAAATATGTCCTGCTTTGAGGTACAGCCCATACAGAAAGTTTGTAGGTCAGTTTTGGTGAGTGTAATTCTAGTATTTTATTAGTCTGTTGCCTAGCTAATTAGCAAGTACCTGTGTGTGTGAGATGCACCCATGTAGTTTGTGCTACAGTCACACTAGGAAAAACAGTGGTTGGAGAGTGAGGCATGACCAAAATTATTGATTTTGTTGACTTTGAAATGGTTGCTTCGAAGAAAGGACCAGGTCTGGGACCACTCACATTCAGTTGCCATCTTCAAAGCAACCTTGGTGCATCAAGACAGCGATAAAACGGTAGCAAGACAGAGTCAGTCTGCTATCAGTCTGCTATCAGTTTGTCATAATACAGCAATTAACTGTGATAAATCAATAAAAATCACAAATCTGTTGATGTCTACACAAAAATATACATTAAACAGAAACTCACATTAACTGGTTACATTCAGAGTCCAGCCAGAACCTCATGGATTTGAAACAGAAATTCAGAAACTCCTCCAAAAATAGTTACGTAGTTGCTGCAAGGCAGCAATTTAATGGTAAAATGACAGAGAAGCTTGGCAACCTTGCTTTTATATAGTAATATAACCAGAATACAACAAGTTGGCAGCCAGTTGAGTCAGGTCCCCTATTACAAAGTGATGCATCGCAGATGAGTAGTAATATCTGCGATGCATAATAATAAATAAATAAATAATAAGACAATTATTTGCAAACCTTCACCAATCAGTCTAAGAGTAATTGGAATGAGTCCAAGTCAGACTGCGACTGTTTGGAGACAGGTTACCTCCCTCAAGTCCACCTGTGCAGTCTCCTTGTAATTGAAAGTGGTTGCCCAGAGGTTGAGGGTGTTGCATGCTCAACTTCAGGGCGACCGTGTGGTCACTGCAACTACTTGCAATTGGTCATGGAATGTGAAAAAATTAATCGGGGAAACCACAGTTTTTTTCTAGCCGCAAGGAGGCTGCCACCCTATTTTTTTTTACTCTAGTGTGACTGAGCTATTGTATGTGAAACTTACTAACCAAGCTAGCTAGTGCTGATAACATCAAGCTCCCAAAGACCAACATGGTGGCACCCAAAAAGCTAACTTTGAAGCTTCAAAATATGGGGACCAAAGCCAGTGGGTAATGGTGGTCACTGCCAAGATTGTTAAAGTTAAAATCAATAACACTGATGAAAATCAAACTTCATTTTTTTATATTGTTTGCAATTTATATTCTTCTGTAGTAGAATATAAGTTTATAATAAAAGTATTTAAATGCAGTAGTTACTTCTGATTATGATGGTAAAATTATGGTAGAACGTTATGGTGTTAAAGTTCAATTGCCTACTCTACCTTCACACAACAGATTTACAGAAAGCAATCCAACAATGCATGCAAACATTTGTTAAAGTCTGTAATTTTATCTCATCTGTGGCCTTATTGTCTATTTTTGACTCACCTAACACTGTGCTGGCTTTCTGCTAATGGGCACTGACTCTTGCTTCACATTGGTGTCAACTGGTAAAACATTCAAACTTGCTTCTATCAAACAAGACAAATTCAGCATTGTTTGACATCAGGCCAATTTTAAATATGGCAGGGAGTAAGGGAACTAGAACGAGTTTGCTAGGTAAAGCCTCATTGACAATGATACAAAGGGCAGATTCTGACTACTAACTTTAACAGTGATCTTGAATAGCTCAAATAGTCAGGCCAGTGTATTTGCATTGTGTGCAAATTTTCAAGAGTGCTGATAAAAGAAGAAATCATATTGCAGACACACTCTTGTATAAATACCCTATAATAGTTCAGTTTTGTTATATGCAATGTAAAAAGTGATAAGGTGTAATGCGTTTCAGTACAAGTTGTATCCAATTCAAATTGCTGTCTTACAACATTTTGTTTTCAAAAACTGAGGAGTGATTTTCTTAGTTCTTGTTACAATTAATACTTCACATACTGGAGGACAGCTCTTCTAGACTGTTCATACACTAGGATTTCTACATACTTGATATTTCTTTGTTACCTTAAGTACATCAAACACATGACAGCACATCCTTTCTCCTTAGTGAGTGCATAGTAAACTCTTGACTGAAGGCAAATGTGACTAATCCTTTATTCTTATTTACACTACATTAATAGCCCCGCTGCTGTTGAAAACTCCTTCTAGTTATACTAGACTACTGAAAGTGTCAATACATACAGTAGATGACAAATTGAGCATTCTGTTGTTACTGTAGGAGCAGTAAAAAGACAGCAGCAAGCTGTAAAGTAAATTTTAAGGTTCACATAAGGGGAACGGCCTGATTGCATGTCATCCAGCCAACCTGTGTTCAACGCCAGGACACACATGAAGAGGCTTTTCTTCACCGCTCCACCGCTAAAGAGAAATCTTCAAACCTGTCTGTATGGGACTTTCCACCGTGACTATAGCTACACTCATTAATCAGCCCCAAAAAGCAATGTCAAACTATATTTGTCACATTTTTATGATTCATTGCTCTGAGAGAAGAGGAGAAAAACTCTCCCCTGAAGCTGGGATTTCACCCACAACAAGCAATTCAAAGGCAATTTGTTGCTTTCTCATGTATAGGTTGAACAGAGAGTGACAGATTGCCCGTCAAGAGTTTCTGTTTGCACAGAGGTCACTGCTGTGCGAGGCTTCAGACAAATTCAAACTGTTGTCATATGGTAGTGATGTATGATCCCACAGATTATCCCCAGATTATCTATGATCAGATTACAGCTGCTCCTGCTGCTCTATCAGCTGTTACAGATGGGAGACCAGTCAGCCTCTGAACATATGATCTAACCAAACTGTGAGGAAAATGAGGAATGACTGCAGTAGACAGAGGATAGCAATGACAAGGATCCTTACTGCTACTTTACTTTCCTTGTGTGCAGTGAAAATTCCACAGTTGATTTTATTAAAGTTGTTATGTTGTTTTGATGTTTCTAAATGTCTTCATCTCAAAGTTAAATTCTTAGTTGTCTACCAAAATGTTAAGTTTACTGCCTGTTAGGGACAATATTTCAAAGACCTTAAAAACAAATTTTCTTAATCAGCTTCTATAGTTAATGGGATTTGACTGTTATCCCTTTCAAGGTTGTCTCCTTGTGAAGCACGGGGAGTGCTGAAGCTCTCCTGCAACACTTAAGCCACACCCTGGAAATCCCATTCTGACTACCTGTATGCGTGCATTTGGGATTTTCAACACCAAGGTTGGATCATCACTAATCCAACATTCGTGTTATTTGGCTATTATTGTGTCCAAGCTCGAAAGTGGCACAACCATACCAAATCATGTTTTGTTTTGTTTTGGTTTTTTTCAACTGTCAATGCAGACTTTTACTCAGACATCCTAAATTGTGTATGGGAGAACTGTTGCCTGCTCACAGAACATTAACAGGGGGGTTTTTTTTTTAGCCACACCACCATAGCCTAGCCTAATCATCAGTTTTCCTTGTCAGATTTACCCAAAATTAAATTCCGGTTGCAGGGTCTCCTTTTTTAACCAGCTCATTCTTATTCCCTGTGTGTCAGATAATGAGAATGGGTTGTTTTTGACACACTGGAGAAGATCCACATCACTGTGCAAATAGAACAGATTCAAGGCAATTCAAACGTAGCAGGAATGCCTGTATGGTCACAGCATTTCACAAAAAGATGAACATGAAGGGGGAAGAGGATAAATTTACATCAGGTATGTGAACGTTTTGACAGCAACATTTGAATTAGATCTGATGATTGATTAGAGCTGATGGGTTATTTATTTCCTTCCCACTGTTGCCAAGTGCTTGCTCATAGGGGGTCGTCTGATTGTTGGGGTTTTCTGTCTAATATTGTAGGGTCTTTACCCTAATATATAAAGTGCCTTGAGGCAACTGTTGTTGTGATTTGGCGCTATATAAATAAAATTGAATTGAATTGAATTGAATAGTTTTCTTTCAATTAAATCTGTTCAAACAAAGTTACAGTAAAGAGGAACAAAAAGTAACTTTTTGTGGACAACAGACAACACCCTAAATTATCCTCCTGTCATGAGAATGTATGTTGAAATATTTTCTCACATATCCTTTGGGGTAAATAAAAGCATACCCATAACATTGGTTTTAAAAGTATCACTTGACAGTGTCAAAAAAAAAGCATTGCAGATGTGTGCCTGTGTTAACTCCTTCTGTCTGGGAAGGAAAATATTATAGAAATGTCTTCACAGATTTATGACCTTTTGTTTTGAAACTGGTCTTCTGCTGTGTCTTGCCTTTCCCCACATATCTTCTTAAACTAATAAACACATAGTTTATAATGAAGTAAGAAGTGGGCACACAATGTACAACCTACAACAGAAAAAGAAATATTAGCAGTTGCTTACAAACTGTTTAAGTCTGTTTTTTTTTTTTATCAGATTTTATGGATGAGGGGAAGAGGGAAAAAATAAGTGGAATGTTTTAAAAGTGCCAAGAGGCAATAAAAGAAAATCTCTTGGTCTTAAACAGAGCTTGTCCTGCTGATGATGATAATATTTGTCGGTCCTCAACCCAAGGAGAGTGTCTGTTGGAGCTTCATTCAGTATATTGAGCAGATAAGAGAACATAAGAGAGCAGTTCAGAGGTTACTCATACACTGATAATACAACAAAATGTTTAACAACAGGTGAAAAAAACTATAGCTTTAGTGACAGACATTTTTTTAAATGCCCCCAACCACTCCATCTGGGAATTCGTGAATTTTGTCACATTTAGTCACAATCACATTCAGTCACAGTCACATTTAGTCAGACTCCCTTTAGTATAATGAAATAGATGAAATCAATTCAGTCATACTAGTCTGAAAGTTGTGTCTCACACAGAAAAAGCGTGCACATTTTTAAAGTCTTCATGCATAGTCATAAAGAAATCTATCTGAAAGTAACGGTCCAATAGAGTTTATCCTTTGTGTTCATTTCAAGAACCAGGCAAAGCAATGCAGAGAACCCAGAGACAAAGCTTTACGTTCCAGTGTCTAATAACTTGTGGACAACTGCCAGTTACAGCTTATAGGGTGGGTGATGTAATGTTTATACAATATAGGAATATTTCAGTTTCCTGTCAGAACAGTAACTCACCTGCATTTATCCAATCCCCAAAGAATCCTTGGCTGCAGTGGTGGAGAGACAATGATTGGTCTGTCACCAAGTGGTGTGGTGGGCGGGGAAGTTCGCTGGGCTGAAGCCCTGATTTGAGATGACACTGATCTTCAGTCACTGATGGTCGGTTTACAAGAGGGGATGGGAACTGAGCGCTACTTCTAAATTGTCCTGTCCATCCAAATCATAAGCATCTAAGCTTATCAATTAATTTTGCCAATGAATGAAACGAAGGTCAGTGTACAAGCAGGGATGCAAATTGAAAACCGGTTGATAACCTGATCCAGCTTGTCTAATCCATCAGAATTGTATGTCTCTGAGCTTATCAATTAATTATATCAGTGCTGACATTTTTTTCTGACAGTTGCACATGGCAAAAGAAATGGCAAACTCATGGCAGTGGAGCTTTTGCACACCTGAGCCACATCTAAGCTTTGCTTCTCTATGTTGTGATGACTGTTGATGCTGAAAACCTGTGAAGGCCTACTTTTTTTTTCCCAAACACAGAACTGATGAAGAATCAATAAGGGAACTGATGAAGAATCAGACCTATAAACAGAATCAATCAAATCTGTATCAATAAAATCTTACAGTTATCTATTCTTATCTACAGTGTAAACTTATCACTAATCACTCACCCATCTTCCCTCACTATGAATGAGTTTTAGGCCCAAAAGACCCTGTCATTGTTTCACTGATTGTCCTTCCTGGTACCTGCTTTTTTGGAAATGCTCTAACCCATTAGGCTAACCATTGTAATTTGGCCCTGTGTATGTTAAGGATGACACACCGCTAGGTCCCTAGACTACCTTGCTTTTCTGTTTTTCTTGTGGCTCCTTCAGACTGCGTGTTTGTACTGTGCTCCATATTATACATTTTTAGAGTGCAGTGCTCAACTCCACTCTAAACAAGTGTATGGTTGACTACTGACAGAATTAACTTTCTATAATTCTTTTACCTGGGACTATGTTCCACCCAAAATATGCAAAGAGGGCAGACGAGACTGTCATTACTCTTAACAATAACAGGAGCAGTGACAGCAGTGATATTTTCATATGATATGATTCGACAAAAAAGGCCTTTGATGTGTGATTAAATAAGTGACAGGGCTTTTGTGGTAGGATGTAAGCAGGAGAGTGAGACACAAAACAAATAGGAGGTGGATTTGATTGTGTTATGGTACAAGGTGTACCGACTGGACTTGCAAAGCTGCAAGTCTTAGCAGGTAGGAGAGAGAGAGAGGAAGCCAGACACAGAAACAACAACAATTGTGGTTATCGCATTGAACAAGTACTGCTACACTTATAGTAATACTACCTCTGCTGCTATGAACCTTAAGTTTCACTGTCTTTACTTCAACTACCGCTGCTATTTGTTATACAGCTTCTGCAACTGTTGCTATGACAAGTACTATTGAAAATACTACCACTAAATGCATGAAATGATTCCCATATTACTACTACTACTGTAAGTAGTTTTGGCCACTAAAGTTATCAGTACTGCCATTACTTTCAGGAATACTTTTTACTACTAGTATTATTCTTGATCACAGTAATGAAGATTTTTATTACATTTCTTCATATTCTATTTCTTCCACAATGTAACAAACAGCTTTACATTCAAAACCAGTTAAACACAGTAGAGAGTTTAAGAGAAAAAAGAGAGGATAGAAGGGAGGAGAAAGACTGAAAACCAAAAAACAGAGATAATGAGACACAGAGGTGGTGACGGGGTGATGTGGGGTACAAGTGTAAGTGGGGTCATGGGTTTTGCATTGCTCAGTCATGTTCTCATGGAGCGTTGTCACAGGCAGACTATGCCAAGTCAAGGCTCACGCTTTATGTAATGCCTGGGAGGTGGCGTACCGAGTTCTGCTCAGAGTCAAACCCTCCTTTGTTTAACAAAACACCAACTAATCTGGGACAGTGGAATATTTTAGACCTGTATTCTGATGGAATTGGACACCATCAGGTAAACCTGATGCACCCAAAATGTTTTGACAGATTCCAATGTTACTGAGGTATTTTGGTGAAAACCTGGAGCAAAATATTTTCTTAAGCAGAATGCTGTGATCCAAAATGAATGGCATATTGTTGAGTTTGGAGATTTTTTTTTTTGGATCATTTTGCAGAGGCCTTGGTTAAACTGTGCGGTGTTAGATTCAGGCCTATCTGACTGATGCAATATTGCATTTAGTTCATTGGGTATTTGACTGTCATTTAGATTGTATAATAACTATTCAAGGTTCATTGCAAGTTTTCCCTTCATTTGTGATGAGTCTTAAGGGCACATAATGACCCCCAGAGTTTCCACCACAATAGTTGTTAGACCCGGTCACTCCAGATAAAGTAGTAGGTATCCACCATCCTGCGCTGTGTGCAGACATAGTGGTGCTAGTGCTGATGCAAGAGAGATACTGGGGAGCATACCAGTGAGAGCACTGAACCAATTTACCTCATTCACATACAGCGATGAATGATTTAGCATACCCTAATTAGTGAACACAAGTGGACAGATATCAGCTGAAAAACTGAAGGTGAATAGAAATAACTCAAAACATCTGCATGGTTCTCTTTTCTTCTTTATAGTTCTACTGGGTATATGTGTAAAAAAGTTAACAGTAGTCTAATAAAATGTATTAACTCAAGTGCTGTAGCTTATCTTCAAAAAACATCAATCAGATGATCCCCTAAGAGCAAGCACTTGGTGACTGTGGGAAGGAAGAACTTCCTTTTATCAGGAAGAGACCACCAGAGAGCATGACAAAAGAAGCCAAAACAAGGACAAAGCACAAACTATGGGAGAGAGCAGGACGTTAGTGACACGCAGTGGTAGCATTTAAACATATCAGGAGTGAAAAGAGGAGGGTGGAGAAGAAATGCTCAGTGTATATTGGGAAGACCCCCAGCAGCCTGAACCTATAGCAGCATAAGTAAGGGATGGTTCAGGTTCACCAGTCTCAACTATAAGCTTTATCAAAAAGGAAAGTTTTGCACCTAACTTTAAAAGTAGAGAGGGTGTCTGTCTCCCAAATCCAAATTGGGAGCTAGTTCCACAGGAGACGGGCTGATAGCTAAAGGCTCGCCTCCCATTCTACTTCTGGAAACTCTGGGAACTACAAGTAGCTTGTACTCTGAAAGTCAAGTGCTCTGCTGGGATAATATGATACTATGAGGTCTTTAAGAAATTAAAATCACAAAATTCCCCATAGTCTTAGGCCCAGTGGGGTGGTTGATTTTGGGCAGTGGCTTGTAAGTAAATAGCAGAAACCCTGAGCACCTGTCAATGATTAAGGCATTTCCTACCAATGTAGAAATTATAGGACACTGAAACCACCATTCAGCTATTGCTGTAGCCATAGTAATACGTATTATAACAGACTGTAAGTTTTTTTTCCTTACCAAACATTACTTTACTTTCAGTTTGGGCATTTGACTTAAAATAGCAGTGTGCCGTGTGTTTCATTTTCAGTCTTTTCCCTGCTTTCACTGCTCTGAGATCAGTTATGATCTGCACATTATTATACACGTGCAATGTGTGAAAACAGAAGTAGTATTAACAAGTAGACAAGCAACTTCAAACATTAAACATCTGCAGCAGTGATATTAATCAGTTTTTTCTGCAGAGTAAGTACTTTTTAAAATGTTGATATTTTAAGTACAATTTGATAGTAATACAGTTTTATTTGTAAGTGAGTTTGTTTTTTTAAATAATGTGGTAATGCTACTTTTACTAAATGAACAGTTCTGAAAAATCCCTCCACCACATGTCATTGTCAGGTCATAGTAAATATTTTGCTGAAGTAATAATCATAACACTTATTCAACCAGGAATGAGTGCAGAAAGTTGAAGAGGTCAAGGCAAGCAAGATGCAGGATGCTGTCAGCATACATATAAGAATAAAAGACAGGCATCTCAATATCATGGAATAGTACGCTTAAATCTGGTCCAGTTTGTTTTGGTGTGCTAAAGAGTGGTTAACATTGTGTCTGTGAGTGTGTGTGTGTTTTTCCAAGACCAGCTGAACTGTTTTGCTTGACACATCATCTGCATTAAACATAATCCATCTGTCCATTTTCTTCCACTTACCTGATTCAGGGTCACAGTGGGGCTGGAGTCTATCCCAGCTGTCATACGGCAAGAAACGAGGTGCACCCAGGAAAGGCTGCCAGTCTGTCAAAGGGCTAACGCATAGAGACAGACAACCATTCATGCTCACATTCACACCTACAACCTAACATGCATATCGTTGGACTGGAGTACCTGGAGAGAACCCACACAGGCACGGGGAGAGCTTGTAAACTCCACACAGAAAGGCCCAGTGGATTTGAACTCAGGACCTTCTTGATGTGAGGCGACACTGCTGACCCCCGTACCACCATGCCACACATGCATTTGAACTAATACAAAAAGAATTTCTTTCTTTCTTTTTTTTTTTTTTGTTAGGTGGAGGACAGGGAGTTCTCGCTACAAATAAGTACTGAAAAGTGGAACAACACATTGCAAAGTGATAAATATGACAGACTAGTCCAGTGGAAAAAAAGCATCTTTGAGCAGAACGCTGAAATGTGCAGGCAATCCCAGTACATTCATTCTTTATTATAGTAATAAAATCCAGGAGAGGACTCTTTAACATTAGGCTATTTTGTACGTAACTGTGATGTACCTTTGGACTTTTTTTTAAACAGTTGCTCTGAATAAATTAGAAATATGAAACTGCCACAGCAGAGAAAGAAAGACAGATTGTCTTTGAGCTCCTAGTAATTAACATGACTTAGTATTGAAACATTTCAGTTTTTCTTAACATTTACCTAGAGCATTGTGGGATTATCAACATGACTGGAGAGCATCACTGAAACAATCAGGTGGCTTGGCCACAACTATCTGTTATATAAGAACCTGTGTGGTCTCATCCTGAGAATGTGACCAATCATATTAGGCTTCATTAGGGAGGGAAATAGCTCTGCAAGAATGACAGGTATGATAAACCTTTCTCAAAATGTGGTCCAGTTGGAATCTATGTCTAAATAAAGCCCAGAAGAAATAGTTGCTGCCAGCAAAAAATAAAATAAACCATGACCAAAATATCAACTATATATGTATGGCAAGTAACATCTTTAAGATCGAATGATATAAGGTCTAAAGTCACATATTTTCTGAAAATCCAGTAACTTTAACACTGTTACTAGCTATCTAATGCTACTGAAACTCAGGGACCTACTTCATCTTTTATTCCTCAGTGAAACACATGGATTATAACAGAGTGCTTTGTAGGCTTTGTAATCATATATAAAACCAAAGATAATCACACACATGATCAAACATCAAAATTTGTAAACAGAAAAGAATGTTTGGCTGATAATTAGTTCTTATTTCTAGGTGCTTCTTTTTTCCTCAAACTGAAACATTCATAAAAGGTACAAATCTACAGAGCGATCTCCCTCCAGTGAAGATAAATATCATCCACTAGTCCTATGTGAAATTTCTCTAGTGAGGATGTGTTCCCAGGATAAACACTGGGTGATAAAAAGACCAGCCTGCAAGAATTATGCTCCTCTAAAAGCAGCATAAAGCACTGAGGATTTATCACGGATTGCGTGTGGTTCTCAGAAGTCATACAGTGAACCTGAGGAAAGAAGCCCAGGAAAACACTCAGTACTGTCCAGAACTTTCATTTAAGACTTTTCATTAAGTCTGTAATGAAATTACATTTTAATAAATACAGATGCAGATTTCTTGCAAAAATGTGTTATAGAGTCTAATTCCTAAATAAGATTGTCATTTTTGCTTTTTTTGTTTAGAGCAGAAGATAGTCACTATAACAACAACAACATAATAATAATAATAATAGTAATAATAATAATAATAATAAAACAGTAGAAAATTGTCAAAATACTGTCTACATTGCACTACCATACTTGTCTATATTAATGCTTCAGATTGTTTATACTGCATTTACTTGATAACTACAGCTATGTAGGGCATAAAAAATGCAAAAAGATAACACCATGAAATTACCGCAGTTGATTACTTACATTAAAAATAATGTTATTTTATCGGTTTTCTTAAAGTTTATGTTTATATATGCAAGCATGGCATTCTCTATCAAAACGTGAATATTGCAGGGTTTTTGGAAATCTATTTTTAACCAGAAAATACTGTCATCAACTACAAGAAAATAATTTTTTTGTCATCTTTTTGTAAAAATATGTTCTACATGTCCGTCTCTAAATGGTATATGAACAAATGATAATACCTATAATTATAATAATGGATAATTCCTATCTACATTCTGATAATACCATCAGAATGTAGATAGGAAAAAAAACTTAAAAGTCTGTAAGTATGTAAACAATACTGTAGTGGAGGTTTTTGGCTTAGAGTATGAGAAGAAAATCATTTTGAGAAAACTACCTTTGCATGTATGAATTCAAAAATTTCGTAATTAACACATACAGTCATGTGACTCTATGTAGTACTGTGAAAAACTAAGCACACCATTACTGCTTCCATAGGAATTAAGAGGGAAAGTAGCAGAATGGCAGCTTATCCTCAATACACTTTATTAATTGATCATTAGCAAGTGTGACGACTTCTATGAAAACAGAAATTTTGGCACTTTGCTGGTCTGTGTGCTAACACAATGCCATAATCTTCCCAGGAGTGGACGTCCCAGCAAATTCACCCCAAGGTCAGACTCACAGAAATGCTCAGAGAAATTGCAAAAAACCCAAGAGCTACAGCTCACATTCTACAGGGTTCAGTTAGCATGCTAAATGTTAAAGTTCATGACAGTAGAAAAGGACTAAACAAGTATGGCTTATTTGGAAGGGTTACCAGGAGAAAGCCTCTTCTCTCTAAAAAGAACATGGCAGGGAAGCTTAGATTTGCAAAGTTGATTCTGAGCAAACCACAAGACTTCTGGAACAATGTCCTTTGGACAGATGAGTGTGGAGATGTTTGGCTATAATGCACAGCACCACGTTCGGTAAAAACCAAACACAGCATATCAGCACAAACACCTTATACCAACTGTCAAGCACAGTGGTGGAGGGCTGATGATTTGGGCTTGTTTTACAGCCATAGGACCTGGGCACCTTGCAGTCATTGAGTCAATCATGGACTCCTCTGTATACCAAAGTTTCTAGAGTCAAATGCGAGGTGATCTGTCTGACATCTAAAGCTTGGCCAAAATTGGGTCGTACAATAAGAAAATGATCCCAAGCACAGCAGCAAATCTACGGCAGAATGGCTGAAAAAGAAAAGAATTAAGGTGTTGCAATGTCCCAAAGTCCAGACCTCAACCCGATTAAATGCTGTGGCAGGATCTTAAGAGACCTGTGCAAAAACGAATGTCTGCAAACCTCAATGAACTGAAGCGCCACTGAATGAAGGAGTGGGCCAAAATTACAGAGACTGATAAAGTAATACAGAAAAAGATTACTTAAAGTTATTGCTGCTACAAGCTATTGAGTCATAGGGTATACTTAGTTTTTCACTGGACTACATAGAAACCTGTGAAATCTTTGTCACATGACTGTATCACCATGAAAGTTCCCCAGACAAGTATTTTTTCATTGCAAGTTGTCTAAAACATTATGTTTAAATATGTCAATGAGGTAGTATTTCTATAAATCCACTCTAATTTGCATAATTGTGCAATAGACAAAGTGTGGTGAAATATATACCAACATTTGTATTTTGGATATTTTCCTTCCACTATTCTGAAAGAAGACACATTATACAAACAGAGTAATCCTAAATCTCAGAATTGACCAGTGCATGGAAAAAAAGAGGTTTTGCTCGCAGCATCTCAGTGGGTGTCAGTTCTTTTCAAAACAAATCATTTGAGCATTTTCAGATCTTGTGCTCCAGTTGGCGGGATGTTGTTGATCATCAGTACTTTCCAAAATGACGCATATGCCCTTGAAAAGGATCCATACTTGTATAAGCACTGTGAAAAATAATAATTTTGCTAATATACTATCTAATCTGAATGAGAGATTCATAATTGGAACAAGACCCAGAGTAAAGATTATCTTGTCAGTTTGTCAATAGCTTCACTCTTATTCACTATATTGTTATTCAGTAGAAGTTGATTTCAGTCTTATTTTTTTATGTCAAATAACTTATTTCACCCTCTTCTGTGACATGCCCTGCAGATTTATTTTCTTTTGCACTGGCTATATTCTTACATTGGTGCTTTCAAATTGAAGCACTTTTGGGGCTTTTTTCTCACTGAGGCAACTGGTTGGAGTTGCTTTTGTGCTCACTGTGCTGGATCACTGAGCATGGAGAGGGAGGTAGAAAGTGTATTCTCTCCTCTCCCCAGTCTGTCTTTTTAGCCTGTGTGGCATTCTCCTCGCTACCTCATGTATGGAACCTTTTCAGAGACGAGGCTCCCCTTGCTTTGGGAAAAGACACAGAGTTGTTTTGCATATTGCTCAGCTTTTTTCAGACTCTAATTCTTTTCTGTGTCTCTTTGTGCTTTTTGCTGTTTGGAGGACACTGAATTTCTCAGATTCCTAGAAGATTCACATAAAAGCTTCAATCTCAATTCACCTTCAAAATCTTCACAGTGAAGGTAAAAACACCAAGTTTGTTTTTTTTTTTTCTCCTGAACTACAAGACCCTTTTATTTATTTATTTTTTCTACTTATAACTGAAAACATTTCAGCAATACACTGAGTTATGGAGTATTCTCAACAAAGTTCACTAGTGCAAGATAAAACAAAATATCGAACATTTGGACGTGGTGTTTACAAACATATAAACAATTACAATCATGAACAAATAATTAAAGAGTTTTATGTATGCATGAAGGGTCTTTAGCAACGGTTTGACAAATTCAATTCAATGTCTAAATAATTTCTCCCACAGGTTTCAGTCACATTTAATGCCTTCCATCAGCAGATGGAGTTTCCTCAGGTGTTATGCAGAACTACACAAGTACATAAAATATATAATATATGATTAATACAAACAATATTTAATATGCATAAATTTGCAACTGTAACCTAATAATAACTAACCACCATGTAGAAATCTCCCCAAATTCTTATTTATGCTGTTCTGAGCTACAGCGTCTTTTCAGATAGTCTCTGCTTTTAATTTGTTGCTGTTCATTGTTGTGCACCTGTACCCAGCTTAGGCTGGATGTGCTCACTATTCAAGTTTATGTTAAAATAAAGTGTTAACAATATCTAACCATAATACCCCCTGAGTTGTAACTCCCAAATAGTCATTTAGGAGAAATAAAGATCATCTGATACTTACATCTTCATCCATCCATCCATCCATCCATTTTCTTCCGCTTATCCAATTCAGGGTCCCAGGGGGACTGGAATCTAAGATGGGATAAGAAAAAACATCTACATGCAACCACAGTTTAAAAATGCAAACACTTGTTTAATTTGAGTTTAGTTAATTTGAGTTGAGTAAATGTTCTAAGAAATTAATTACATCTACCAACATCTACCAACTTATAAATTAAGTTTTCCACGAGACGATAAACATCATCTTCAGCTGGTATAAGTTTTATGTCAACCACATACATTCTTTTTGTGTTGGTAGTGTAATGCAAGGTTTTGACCTGTTAATCAGGAACATGAGTGCTACCTCAAAGACACTCTGCCCTAAGCTGAATGGAAAACCACAAATCTTGCAGTTGCAGCACAATTTACTAAGGTGGATGTTTCATTTTAGAGTGATGGTTATGAAATTTGAGTGTCTCTCCATGTCTGCAGCTCCAAATGATTCTTCCAGCGACCTGTATGCTGAGTGAAGACCTTCTAATCTTGTTAGTCACGGATTAGAAAAGGCTTCAGATTCTTGATTCCAGCTTTACTTAATTTGGTGACCTTATCACTGCATGCTGTTATTCAGTGGACACTGTGTCTCCAAGCAGGGCAGTTCCTGATTAGTTGAGAATGTGTGGAACACGGCGGTGAACGCCCTCTTGTTTTGTCACACAACGTCATCCACCTCCCTTTTTAATTTGGGCTGAACGTGTTCTGATGGAAAGTAGTACATGTGCCTGCCATCAGAAGATGCATATGTGCAATGTCAATGTCAGCTAGTCAGGCACTGCCCAGGACCTCAAATTTCAGCTGTAAACAAAAACACTAAGAAAGGATGAAGACTTAAAAAAAATGGTCCTCAAAAGTTTGTCATCTAATTATCTGTTCAACACATTATTAAGTAATATTGTATTCTGTCTGCCTGTAACTGCCTCAAGAAAGCATACGTCAAAAAGAAATCAAGAAGAAGGTGACCGGCAGTAAACAATGCTTTAAGATTTAAAGGTTTACCATGCACCCCCAATTATTTTTTTTTTACATGAAAAATGCCTTGCATAAATATCAAAATTGCTTTTAGATTAAGTAAAATTAGGCGATGATAGGAGATAATTGAATATGACACACTCCAGTGCAAATAAAAACTACAGCAAGGTTTTATAGCTGTCAGTCCAATATTAATCCAACCTCTTGTTAGATAAAGAACAAGAGGTTGGATTAATTAGCTGTAGAAGTAGTTTGATTTACATGTGACTGATTTATAGTCAAAAGAGAAATAAATAAAAAGTGCAAAGCCATGACAAATTTGGAAAGCGTGGGTAAGTTCACTGCAAAGACAAATAAATATATGTATAATTATTAGCTGGGTTTAGTAATGATGAAGAGCAGGAGAGGTCATAAAAATATGACACCACTGCATTGCTATGTACTTTAATAAACATGGAAAAAACATTAGGTTATATTTATCACACTATTCTTTTTTAGGTATCTTTATCAGCATGCAAAATATCAACAGGCCTCACTACTTGGGATGGTTTCTACATGACTCAAACTCACCTTTACATCACAGAGATGATTGAGTTTGTTAGTGAGAGCAGAAAGGTCATGTATTACCATACAAAACGCTGGAATGTTTCATTACTTTGTGGCTACTTTTATGGTTGGGGAATGAGGTTGTTTTTTCTTAACCACTTATCTATCCATGTGACATTTGGAGAGAGGTGGGTACACCTTGGACAGGTCACCAGTTAATCAAAAGGCTAACACGGAAAGGCAGATAACCTTTCAGGTTCACATTCACACCTATGGCCAGTTGAGAATCACCATATCTTTGACCCAGACCCAGAGAAAACCCACGCAGTCACAGGAAGAACATGCAAACTCAGTGTAGAAAGACTGACTAGCAGATTTGAACCCAGAACTTTCTTGCTTCTTGCTAACCACCACACTATTTCTTTTTAAAATAGACAGACCAATAAGGAGTTAAATCCCTAACCTTGGTTGTGTTATGCTCCCCCTCAGGGAGTCCTACATGACATACAGCTTGAGATAACTTCTCAGGGTATGAGGCTCTACTGTAGATCCTATTTGACTGGTTATGTGTTGAAAAAGACAAATTATATATATTCAGCTTCTCGGGCTGGCCTTGAACAGAATTTAGTTTGAACAATAGTAGGGATAGATGGCTGATATTTAAATAAAAAGATATGATCAGATTTGTTTAGCACCTATCTGCACTATGTTCCTGTTTGTTTAATACTAATGTAAAAACACACATATGCTCACATACCTCATATACACAATAACAACCACACATGCAGAGTCTTGCAGCCTCTTCTCCTCATGATCCACACTGACTGTGATTGATTGTTGGGAAATAGTGGAAATGTTGCTGCATTGGAATGCCCATTACAACAAGATTCTCACACCCCTACGAAATTCCACCACACCGGTGAGTCGGGGCGTCACAGACAGACTTAAAATACGCCTGGAATCTACATTAATTCATGTTTAAAAGCACAGGGAGGACTTGTTTTTCACTGTTTAGACAAAGATCTTCCACGAATCAGTTGCATCTGTTTTCCAACATTTCTCTTCCCTCATTTCTTCAGCTCTCCAGTGCTCTTTGGTGAGTCAATTTAAAGGCAGCAAAGCAAACATTGTCTCTTTTATGTACAAGCTTTTAAGCCTCTGCTCTGGGCCTTTCAATCTCATAAAGCTTGACGACACCTTAAAGTGGACCTCCAGCCGATGATCAGTATCTGAAAGTCAGGTCCTTAACAAATAGGAAAGACCCGACACAAGACCCGAGAGATGCATCTGACCCTTCAGTTGATCCATCTACCATTTGTCGAAGCCTCATCAGAAATGGTCTTAGTGGAAGGGTGGCTGTTAAGAAGCCATTTTTAAGGAAGGGAAACAAGGAGAAAAGGCTGAGGTATGCCAAATTACACAAGAACTGGACTGAAAACAGGTCTCATGGAGCAATGAATCCAAATTTGAAATTTTTGATTCAAATCATCATCAGTATGTATGGAGGAGGTCAGGAGAGAGGTACAACAGTGAGTGTCTACAGCCATCTGTAAAACATGGTGGAGGCACTGTCATGGTTTCGGGCTGCATTTCAGCC
>VUQI01025703.1:65597-84725 GCA_015106735.1 Paratilapia polleni | reverse complement strand
AAAGAGCTATTAGCCAAAAACTTGGCATAGTTCAAATCATCATCAGTATGTATGGAGGAGGTCAGGAGAGAGGTACAACAGTGAGTGTCTACAGCCATCTGTAAAACATGGTGGAGGCACTGTCATGGTTTCGGGCTGCATTTCAGCCAGTGGTGTTGGGGATCTTGTCAAATTTGATGGAATTATGAACACAGAAAAATACCATCACATTTTGATCCATCATGCAATACCATCTGGAAAGCTGAGTTTTCCTTTTTTGATAAAGCTTATAGATAGGGCTGGATCAGGTGACCCTAAACGATGCCTTAGTTATGCTGCTATAGGCTCAGACTGCTGCAGGACTTCATGTGCTACACTGTAATGCACTGAGTACTTCTTCTCCATTCACCTCTGTTCTGTCCTGTCTCTCTATGCTCTCTTCTTTCTTTTCTCTTTCCCCTCAACCCCCCAATCATGGCAGATGGCTGCCTCTCCCTATGCGTGGTTCTGGGGAGAGGTTTTTTCCTGTTAAAAGGGAGTTTTTCCTTCCCACCATCATAAAGTGCTTGCACATAGGGGGTCGCTTGATTGTAATCTTTACAGTATAAAATGCCATGAGGTGACTGTTGCTGTGATTTGGCACTATATAAATAAACTTGAATTGAATTGAATTGAGCCAGCTGTGATGGCTGAGTGGTTAAGGCACTGGATGGATGAATTGAATTGAATTGACAAAGGCTTCATTTTTCACCATGACAATGATCCCAAAATACACTGCCAGTACAGTAAAAGCATAGTTGGATAGAAAAACACACAATGGAACACTATCAGTCATGGATTGGCCTCCCCAGAGCCTGGACCTCAACATTATCGAAGCAGTGTGGGATCATCTTGACAGAAAATGGAACAAAAGGCAGCCAACATCCAAAGAAGAGCTTTGGAATGTCCTTCAAGAAGCCTGAAAAGCTATTCCTGAAGACCGCCTAAGAGAGTTCAGGCTGTGTTGAAGAATAAAGGTGGTCATACCAAATATTGACTTTCAAGTTTGTTAGAATTGTACAAACTCTGTTTTGTCTTATATAATGTATTTACATTTACATGTTTCAATAAATCGTTGCACTTATTTCCCATTTTCCTAGCAAAATATAGAAATTCGGGGTGGCTCAAGACTTTTTGCACAGTACAGTGTACATATTAAACAAAAAATAGGGATAAGCATAATAGGTCCACTTTAACGAGTGCTAAGTCACATGGGAAAGATTGCAGTGCTGCAGTGTAATCAGCAGCAGTATAGCAGATGACAAAGTTTGCCTACCATTATATTTGTTAATTTATATATCCCTTGGGTTTTCTTTCCTCTAATCTGCACAATCTGTTATTATTCTCTCATCTACATCTGCAAATAAACAAACTAAGCTGCTCAGTGATGAATGGTAATGCCCTGAGCTTTGTCCATAATTCCTCTGTCTGGTGTTAATTAGCACTCAAGGGCTGAGGTTGACCATGACGTAATGCTGTTTCTGATGTCATGGAGTCCAGCGACCTTGCAGGTCAGACGCCACATTGCACTCAGCTGCTTTGATGCTCAGAAATACTGAGTCATTTGTTACGGTCCTTGGGTGGCATTGGATATCATCTTCCTCAGTGTCCTGCAAGTGCTTGTTCTCTGGAACAGCAATAGATATTTGACCATTAGCCTTCATTATGCTCTGCTAGGTTGCAGGAGTGTGATCCTCCCCAAAACAGACAACTGATTTTTTTTTCCCCATATGAGTGAAGAGCAACAGGGTAGTAGTAGTCACAACAGAGCTTGGAAACAATTGTTCCTTGTCGTTCAGTGTTTAATTATGAGACAATTGTAATTTTAAACCACAGTGACATTAAAAGGATTTTTTTCTATACACCTAACGCAGCTGGGCAGAGATTCCATGGTAAACTTAATCAATCAGCTGAAAATTTTGAATAAATCCAGTGATGTGCTCATCTACCTGTTTAAAGCACTATAGAGTTCCTATCAAGGAGCTCAGATTCACCAAGTGATTTTCAGGTCCTTAGAAGAGGACCTTAATATTTTTCCAGACCAATGCATGTGCACAGCATAAGTAATAATATATGCTAATGGTATTTTCTAAAAAAAAAAAAAAAAAATTAAGCTCTCAATGAAAGATCATGGGGATTAAATATTAAGAAAAACATGTACAGATAAAGATCAAATATCTGTCACACACAGCCAGATGTTAGTAAAATTCAGTTCAGTGCAATTCAATTTTATTTATATAGCACCAAATCACAACAACAGTCGCCTCAAGGCGCAAAGTATAGTATGCTAATGATGCAAGGTTACATGTATTCTTCCTGAAACTGCACTGCTGGCTTTGATGGTTAATTTAAATGAACTGGGAATATGTTGCACTTGTCTCAAAGGCCTTTTTTTGTTTTATTTTATACTTGAGAGTATATGATATTATTTGATTTAAACTTAATTTATACATTTCTTTACTTCTGCTAGACTGAAAATGTACCAAAATGTGACACCAATTCCAAGGGTATATCCAATCCTGATTTGGGCACCATTATACCTGTAACTGACATCAAGTGAGATTCTAATCATTTTCACAAGGTGGACACGCCTGAAACAGAACTATTTTAAGAATTAAAAAATTGTAATAATGACAGAGAAGACATTATCTCTTCTGCACTGGCAGCCGCTGCTGTAATTAATCAGTAAAGTGATCAAACAGAATGCTGACAGGGCACTGGAGAAAGAGCTCACGTAATTAACATGCACAACTAGCGTGAACAGTAACTATACACATTAATAGTTTGCGCAATTCCAATTAAAGGAATTCAGAACAGAATACCATCTCTCATGCATGAGAGATGGTATTTTTTGTCCATCTCTCATGCATGTGCATTTCTGATCATATGCACAGAAAGAGTGGGAGGACAAAAGTGGTGGTTGATAATCAGGAATGTGGTGCACAGTAATGCACACAGTGAAGTTCTTATTTTATTGTATATTCATGTAGATATTATTTTCCTCTTTTCCTCTGAACCTTTATGTGCCATACACAGGAGCCCAAAATACATCCATGAAATACAAATAAAAATGTTTACTCATTGAAATGAAGACCTAAAAGAAAGTAAATTCATATAAGATTACATAAACAAAATTACTAAATGTTTCATCAAAACATTTTTCTTTTCACAAGTTTTATTATAGTCTTTAATGTGTCTTAAATGCAAGTGCATTTGCATTTAAGACACATCAGAGATTGTAAATGCATTTGAATTTAAGACAAATATGCAAATATAACTGCATTTGCAATTGCGTTTGCATTTTTTTTTTGTTTGTGTGTGTTTGTGTTACCTTTCATAAGGACAAATTCTCTCCCACCATCTGCACACAATCCCCTCAATTCAGTTGTCTCTTGTTGAACCACAAAAGCTCTGCGACTCTGCAAATGAGCCAGCACATATCTGTTTGCAAACTATTTGCAGCATTTTTATTCAGGTGTCTCTACTGACAGTACCACTGTCTTTGCTTGCAAACAACAAGGCAAACCTGTGTCAGCGAGCAAGCACTAGCATGTGCAAGGCACCTGATCAGCGTACCAGTCAACTGATGTGTCAGTTGTAGAGAAAAGGATAAAAACAATTTGAATGAACACAAAAGTGGTGTCAGCTTGCAAAGTAGGACTAAGTTTACCTGTTGGACCAGATGACTGACTGAAACATGGCATATGCATTTGACTATGACAAGTTATTTGGACATTTGAATTGTTTGAGTCAGATACCATTTGTTCTGACAATGAAGGAACAGTCAACTTGCTGAGAGTTGTCAAACATTTGCCATCTTATATTTTTAGCCAGGTTTGTTCCACAGAAGGAAGGTGCTTATAAAAACAAAGTGAGTAACAGTGAGTTCAGGGCCTCAGACTTAATGCACCGACCAATAAATACTTCCATTTAATCCATTTTAATACTGTAAGTGCAGCTCTGAGATTATGATTCACATGGTTTATGGTTGTGTTTCTGCTTGGAACCCTGCCTACATATTGGGGCTTGAAGGTCTGCTTTAGAGTGGACAAAAACTGGACAGCGACATAAGCCAAATAGGATGATCCACCTTCTCCTTTGCTTTTACAGACAAATTCAATTCAGTTCAATTCAATTCAGTTTTATTTATATAGCACCAAATCACAACAACAGTCGCCTCAAGGCGCTTTGTATTTTAGGGTAAAGACCCTACAATATTAGACAGAAAACCCCAACAGTCAGACGACCCCCTATGAGCAAGCACTTGGCAGCAGTGGGAAGGAAAAACTCCCTTTTAACAGGAAGAAACCTCCGGCAGAACCAGGCTCGGGGAGGGGCAGCCATCTGCCACAACCGGTTGGGGATGAGGCGAGACAGAAGAGAGCAGAGGGAGACAGGACAAAAGACACACTATGGGAGAGAGACAGAGTTAATAATATTTAATGGTTAAATTCAAGTGGTGTATAAACACATGAAGAGTAAAAGGAAGTGATGAAGAGGAAGTGCTCAGTGCGTCATGGGAAGCCCCCAGCAGCCTAAGTCTATTGCAGCATAACTAAGGGATGGCTCAGGGTCACCTGATCCAGCCCTAAATATAAGCTCTATCAAAAAAGAAAGTTTTAAGCCTAATCTTAAAAGTAGAGAGGGTGTCTGTCTCCTGAATCCAAACTGGGAGCTGGTTCCACAGGAGAGGGGCCTGAAAGCTGAAGGCTCTGCCTCCCATTCTACTTTTAAATACCCTAGGAACCAGTCTCCTCCCACTGAGGCCTTGAATAGGATGAGCATTTACAATGTGTTTCTGTAAAAAAAAAAAAAAAGCAGAAGGTGTTTTATTGAACAAGAAATACAATTGACTTTATTTAATTGCTCATGGCATCACCTGCTTTACAGTTAAGTTTAAAAAGTAGATAGCAACAGCTGTAGGACAGAGTCAGCTAGAAACAGTACTGATCCACCAATGGCACACAGGCCAACAAAGAAGAACAGGCTGATAGAAGCTCCAAGAGATTAAAGAAACAACAAGATAGTAGTCAGTGAAGAGATTAACTCCATCTTTTCTGTAGCTGCTAACCAAACCAGAGGCCAGAGTGGAAAAATAGTATGAACAATATGAACCAAACTCTGAGGAATGTATACAGTACTTTGTTGAATCTGTGCCACAAAGTAAGGCACTTCTGAATACAAAAGGGGGTCTAGCACAGTAATAGCAAGGTGTACCTAATAAAGTGTTCAGTGAGTGTATTTGTTCTTCATGTGATTGAGGCTAAACCTGTAACCTGCATAGTTTGTGTATTTTGTTTTTAATATTAGATATAAACATTTTTCCAGGTTTCTCTAGGCATTAGTAACATATTGTTGAGCTCAAACATACTCTCTGCCCCACATTCAGTTTGTTTGGTTAAGGTTACCCTGGTGGGGATTGGTGCTCTTAGAAGTGATTAACTTTTGGAGTTGATTCAGATTTGGACTGGGATCCAGGAATTTTTGGAAGGATTCTTTACCGTTACAAGATCCACCAAAATTGCCCATTTTGAATAGCTTTCTTACAAATGCCTATCAAACTGAAATGACAAAAATTGGTGGACATTGTCTTGATGTTGTTACATCACAAACTAATATGGATCCACATAGCCGTCTGGATACAGGGACTCAATTCATGCATGTTGTCGAGGGAATTTTTAGCCTTGGCAGAGGCATGCAGTCGAAGACTGCTCATGTTTTTAAAGCATTCTGCTTGGCTCTACTACACAGTACCTAAAGTGTGGAAAAAGAAACACCACGAGAGCCAGATGATGAATGCAAGGTCTTTATATATATATATTTCTTCAGTATAATTGCAACATATTTATAGAGTACTGCAGTACAACACAGAATGAAACACAGACACCTGTTGTATGAAGTAATATGAGGCAGGAGGTTTCCCTTTAGTTAATGGGTGCCTTCATTATTCAGTCTTACTAGTGCACCATGATGAGCATAGAGTCATTTCAAAGCTTCAGCAAACTTAAAAAAAGAGAACAGACAAATAAATACTGTACAACACCATATATGTAATACTAGATTCAGAAGTCACAAAAAGGTCATGCTTTTCTCAACAGAACAGTTATATGTATATGCACCTTCATATAACAATGCAGCATTTCTGGCGAGTTTCCCTTCACAATAACACTCTCATCAACAAATGGCAAAAATAAAGTGCCTTTTCTTTAAAATTGGTGATCCCAAAATGCAAATGCATGATCGCATAAATGCATCTGGATGCAGACTTCCTGAAAATATAAAGGTTTGGAGCAAACATCCATAGAATTAGATTGGATAGAAAGGACAAGTGGAGTATGAGGTCATTTTGATAAACTGTTGTAAGTGTGAGGATCGTTTAAGTGATGTGCAGAGATTAAATACAACTACAGCTACAAAGCTAAAATAAATTCTGACAGTGGTTAAACAGCCACCTTATCAATCTTACAAGCCACACTTATGAACCTATACTGTATATTGGCAAGAGACTATTACCAGTATCCTGTCTCAGCCTGGTTATGGGCCACCAACTAAATTACCTCTTGGGGACGTTTTATTTGAGAAGGAATGTCCTTTCTATCCAATCTAGCACTGTACATAAACTCAAAGACCCAAAACAACAAACATCTTTCTACCACACAGTGCATCAACAACAGGGATCAAAGGGCTCCAACTGCACTAAAGCATCATCTGTTCAACAATTTCAATTACACATCCAATTATCGATTACACACCCAACATACTTCTACTAATCTTTACCCCAAAACACTGTACAAGATCCAATAGTGCTCCGCTGTCGAGGTAAATAAACAAATTTGTTTGTCATGGTCAGCTAGTCCCCCTGAGAACATAGTAGAGACACAATCTAATCACTGCAGAATGCATTTTTTCCCCCACATCGTGTGGAGATTGGAGGTGGGATTTACAGGCACCAACAGTCAGATTTTTGTTTTATCTCTTTGGCACCCAGATCATATATATATTTCCTGGCTGTGAAAGAAAAATTGTGGAAACACATGAAATCAATCTGTGTAAAATAACATTTGAAATCAAATGTGCTGTTCCTGTATAATTACTACCTGAAGGCTAATTACATAATTCTCACTAGCAAACTATGCACTTGCAATTTAATGTTTCAAATCCTTTTTAGCTTAGTTCTCTGGTTGAGACTCTAATTTTCCCAGTAATCTCTTACTGCAGTTAAACAACTCAGAGGACTGGCTGAATGTACATTTCAGAAGAATGCGTATAGTGTCCTTTGAATCTACTGTCTTGTTCCCCTTATAATGCCTTTGTAAAACCTGAAGGATTTTATACTGTAGCAGCATAGTTAGGATAATTATCTGTTGGACTCTGTCCAAGCCATGTGTTTGTTCCATCAATAAATCAAGCTCATATACATTATATTTCCTCATCTCAAATCTACAAAAAGCAAGATCAGGATGTTTTCATAATGTTGGTACTGTCGATCACAAGCGCTCCAGGACACCATCAAAAAAGCCAGTAGGCAGACATCATGCCTAAACGCACCCAGGAGAGAGTACTGAATATAAAAAGAAAGAGCTTGGTGTCATGCCAGATGTATAACAGGTTGGCAAGTGATGGGACAACACTGTATCTTTTTGTTGATATTTTTTTTTCAATTCAGATCAGTTGAGTCTGGTATCAGGATACTGTGCCAAATCCTAACTTGAGAAAACCAGACTTTACCACTATTCCTAAACCCAACAAAACTCCTAATCTGTAAATTTCCTTAAAGCCATGTCTATTTAATGGTTTATATGTGGTTTTGATGTAATATTTCATGACTTTTAAGGTAGGCTACCTCCTCTCAAATTAGGATTGGGCCCTCTGACTCTCTGAGTGAAGTGGCGATTTTGGCTGTTGTCCCTCAGTACTCCCTGGCCTCTTCTAGTTCATTCATGAACACATCCTCATGGGGGTTTTCTGGGCAACTCAGTCCATTATTGGGTGGCCGCACCGCATGGAAGCGACTCCAATCTCCCTTGCACAGAATCCAAGGCAGCACATCCACTTTGAAGTGCAGCTCGGGTGAGAACTCGGTGCTAATCAGGTTAGGCGTGCCCGCGCCTTTTCCTCGCGTGATCAGCTGTCCGCGGTCATCATAACAACAGTGCTGCGCTGCAAGGGTAGACGAGTCACTGGAAAGTGCTGACCGGATGCAGCTGTGCGCTGAAGGCTTGTAGATGTCCAGGCGCTCCTTGGGGCCACTGGCATCATGCCAGCGGAATGGCTGGCTGCGAGTCTCATCGTAGACACTGACCACAGTGTACGCCTCTTCAAAAGGGTAGGAGCAGGGGCAGTTGGGTAGCTCAGATAAAACCTGATGGAGGTACCTCTGTAGGAACTCACTCTTACAATTGAGCCATTTCTCACAGCTGTCTACATCTGTTGGAAAGAGGACAGCAATACTATATAAATTTTGTTCTATGGTGGTTCGTGGTACCACTGCTAATAGCATGAACAAATGGTACCTCGGAGTCAAGTCTGATTCCTATGCCTGCATCTGTAAACATCTGTGTTATACTACAGAGCAAGCCAAATTTACATCACCTTATTATTAGTCAAATGTTACAGTAGTCTATGGGCTAGTTGAGTAACTGTATCATATTCCTACAATTCCAGTATATATCCGACTCAATAAGCTTTGTTAACGGTTGTTGTGTAAAACATCCTATAAAAAGCACTCACCTGTCCCAAAAGGCTCTGTGCCATTCTCCATTTCGAAAGGGAAAGGCTCTACCACCGTGTTGACATCTCCTACAAGAGAGTGGCAGATTAGCTTCTGCATTAAAAAAAACAAAACAGCTAGCAAATCAGAATAAAAATCATTCAATACATGTGTTAAAGTAAAATATACATGGAAATAAAATATTACCAGGGCAAGGCTCCAGGTCACACTTAGAAGCTTCTGTCAGAGTACAGGAGTACCCGCAGGACTTGGTCCTTTTCCTCTCACCATGTCCACATGTCACTGAGCAGGGAGACCACGGAGTCCAATCATCTATGTCCTTCTCTGTAGAAGAGAAAATGTAAACATCAATGTCAAGAATGCAAAGTAACACACATAGCACTTTCACAAAACTTCAGGAAAAGGCTGACCAATCTCAATTTCACCAGTGTATTCAGTCTTATGTCAACAAACATGCTAACGTTTCAGCCTTGTGGCTTTCATCAGAACTTCAGAGATTGAAAATGTAAACATCGTCAGTGAACTCAGCATAAGCTTCTGTGACTCTTTTTCTACTCATCAAAACCTATGTTACACTCCTAAGAAAAAGACAATTAAGATTAAAGCACAATAGAATTTACACATTACAGAAACTATTGTAGAGATTATGATAGGTGATGAGAGGATTATTATAGCAGCTCCACATTCTTTTGGGAATAGATGATGGATTTGATGTGCTGCTTGGACGCAGCTTCTAAGTGTTAATTAAAAATTATAAACACAAGTGGAAAAAAACAGCAAATAAAATAACACAGTTTTGTATTGTTACGACCTAAACACGTACTTCGACAGGCGAATCCAAAGTGAGCTTTTAAAGTTTCCCGACTCTCTCAGTCCATATAGATGACAATTTTCTCCTGGTCTAACCTTTCCCATGCAAACCCATGATCTTTTTAAGAAGGCTTCAGTAAAATTAGAGAGAGGGAAGCTGTGCTGTGGCTGTCCGCCTCCGCGCCATGCTTCCTTGTGGTGTTAATAAGACTGAAAACAAGTCATTCTTGATTAAAGGCGAGGTGGGTGCAGAAATACCAGCTTGGGTGTAGCAAGCACCCAATTTTACTTCGTGGGTGCTGCCAACTCGCCATGTGGCCATACAGGAATGAGGTCTCAGGAGAGTCTTAATTATAGAAGGAGCTAAGGCAGACATCCTTGATTTATGTTCACCAAGTCTTTAGATGTGACCACTTTATAGGCATTGTTGCCTTTGCTGGCTCGTCTATATGCACAACAGTTAAACACATACAGTCTATATAATGATGTAGTGGGTAAGGGAAAAAGATTAAAGTATAGCCTCATTTTAAACACCTGTTATCACATTACAATGCAACACAAGAGTTTTATGCAACATCAACCTTCATAACCCTTCAAAAACACAAACAGATTAATCACGCACAAATTTGTATCTATGGGAAAATGTTTGAAGAATAAAATTTTCACACTGTGGTGAGTCCATGCCTGTGCACTGGATGGATTCCCTTTCATTCATTGTACAAATCTCACCTCTTTTAATCTCTCACTACTATTTTTACAACTGAACAAGTTGTCTGTGCAAGTTGAGACACAACACTAGTTATGCAGATCCCTTAAAGCCCCCCAAAATTCTTGAACTCGCTCAAAAGGGCAGGCCGCTGAGGGTACTGAGGACCATCAGGGTCTGGGGGGGGGGGCCCAAGGGGTCCTGGGGAAGGATGAAAGGGCCGGCCAAATGGCCCCTGTCATTCTCTGTTCCCAATCCACCCTCTAATTGTCCACAAGCAGAGGGATGTTTTGTCCCAGGGAACAGTGCCGGCCTCACGCTGCCATTAGCAAGCGCATCAGACCCATTTTCAAAAGGCAGGCCTGTGCGACCAGCACAACCAGTGTCGACTTCAAAGTACCCATAACCCACAATGTCCTCATAGTCAAGTGCTCATGCTGCCTCACTTGCTAGCATTGTTTGGTTCTCTGTGACTGTGAATACAGTTATCATGCAGCCTTTCTAAGCCACACATCCATTGTTTCTCTTTCTCCAGCTCTCGTTCCAGACAACTCCACCATCTTCATCTCTTTTAATATGATTTATTCAACAATTGTGTTTCCAAATGTTCCTTTTTTAAGCCTTTTTTTCCCTTTTGGAAACATTTTTAGGGCTTTGAAGTCATAACTGAAAGAGTTGTATTTGTATGGCCCTACTTGCAAACAGAGTGTACCACTTGGCAAAACCTACCATAGTAACTCTGCATTGGATCCCAGCCTTCATTCCAGCGAGTATCCCAGTCTCCGCCTACTCCGCTGGGTAAGGGCTCCTCACTACCGTAATCCAAAGAGTAATCTTCCTCCTCCTCTTCCTCGCCAGTTTCTTCCACGCCTGACCGGCTGTTGCTGTCCTCACTGGAATCAGTATAACTCCAAAACAGGGGCCAGAAAAGCTTCTTGCCTCCAAGCCAATCTACTGTGGAAGAGGGGGAGGAGGAAGAGGAGGGTAGCCAGTCTTTTTCCTTGGCAAGGTCCATCTCCACTTCCATCTGAGGATCGTCAACCACTTCAATGGTTACCTGTGTAGAATAAGAGAGGGTCCCTGTTAATCATAAGTAAGACACATTCATCTGTATTGTTGATGTGATTGTGGACAGCATCAGGATTTGTGAACCTGAACCACACAGAAATTAATTATTTAGAGTTAATGAAAGACAATTAAATATTAACCATCTGAAATGCTGGATATTGCTGCATTAAATCTGCTCACGCAGTTATAAAAAAGTATTGCATATACTTTTCACAGCTTTAGTGCTTGACTTATAAACTCTTCTCAAGAAATCAACCATGTCAAATCTTTGGAAGGGTTTTTTAGTCAGGGAACTCGTTCTCCAGATCCAAGTCAGCCAGTCAGACGTGAGCATGAGCATTCAACCAACTAAATGATCCTCTCAGGGAGAGAATGTGAACCTTTATTCTGGATAACTACCTCTCATTACCTCAATATGACTCATCCTAGATGCTACAGTACTTCCAAGAGCTCAGTTCAGCTAATGTGAAGACCAGGCAACAGTGAGGCTAAAGAGAAAAACTATGTTTCTGTAACTGTTAAAAAATTCATATCCCAGTTAGAAAGAAGCATGATGATAGCTGAGTATATTTTTGGTCTTATTCTGGGATTAGGGTACAACATCAATTAAGATGAGGGTTATGAAGGTCTTTATGTAACATACAGACAAGGTCTATATGTTACATGAAATCTCATGAGAAATCTAATCTGTCTCTGTACTTATGCCGATATAGTGAAGGTTGGCAAAATGATGTCCCTTTAACCAATTCCTGGTTACACTGACCCATGTGGAGAAGATAAGCGTTTTAAAAGATCACAAAAAAAGACTAAAGCTATGTTTTCACCTATTTGTTGTGGTAATTTAAGGTCTTGATTTTAGTATCTAGACATATAACAGAGAGACAGTAACATGTGACTCCCCTCTCCCTACTAACCTGTATGTTGGGGTTCTGTGAGTTAATGTCACCATTGGCCAGGTCTGGAAAGTTCTTCAGATCAAGTATAAAGGGTTTGGTCTCCTCCTCAGGCTCTGGCTGTGGAAGAACACCAAGGGAGCGATGCTGGGGGTGAGACCACCTCCTCTGGTGGCTGTGGGGCTCAGGCAGCAGACTCTGAACCTGGTTCTCCTGCTCCAAAGCCTCAGAGACATAGTGGATCCCACCACTACGAACTGACTGGCCATGAGCCTGATGGGAAGAACCAAGAAATATGGGTTACAGTTGACCACAAGTTAAATAAGTGGAATAATTTAAGAGACTAACAGATAAAAGAAAAACAGCTGATAGAAAAAACCTTAAAGCCTGATTCTGCTTGTAAGCTGACAAAGTTTGCAGACACCACCATGAATAAAGTAAAGAAGACCTTGCACACATTCAAATGCCAGGAGCTACTTAAGGGCTGCTGTCAAAAAAAAAAAAAAGATCTATCATTTGTAGTGGCTTACGAAAGAATCTAAAAACAATTAGTGTTCAGTTTTCAGGAAGAAAGCCTTTATACCATCCACCACTTTCCAGCTTGGTCAGCAATTCCAAAAGGCCCCCGAGGCATCCAACTAACCAGCCAAGTGATCACCCAGCCTTCGTTTCATTTTCTTTTTTTCTCACAACAGTCATGCCATCCAGGCCGTGGACAAAGAGGGTCCTGTGCCAGAGAGAGATCCACTTTTAGCTTTAATGAGAGGGCCTGGGAGGCGTGGGACCCCTGGGCTGATGCGAGTGTGTCTGAACCTGCTGTGCTGCCGCCACTACAGCCACCGCTTAATTTGACCTTTCAGGCTTTACAGTTACTCAGAAGAAAGACCAGCAGGAAGAATCGTTGATCTTTGAGATTAATGGTGATTAGTGGTGACATTATAATGGTGGGTAATTGTAGATACATGTACCGTATGTGGATTGTAGTCACTAAAATGTGATTTTTGCTTTGTCTGTTTTAAATCTAATAGGAGACATGTCTACTTCATGACAGTCACTGGTCAAAACCAAAGAAACAAAGCCCCCCTAATGAGCCGTTGTCTGCCATTCGCTCACATGTCTTTGTCATACTGAAAGAGCTAACTGGCCCAAACATATGATTTGACAAGAATTTGAGCTTGGACCTGTGCCAGTTTGTGGTATGCTCAGCAAAACAGTCGGTGGGCTAAAGAGGAAAATAAATGTTTTAATGAATGACTAGTCAGTTCATGATTTCTGGTTATGGCCTCTAGAGCAGGGCAAACTTTTCAGTGACTGCCTGTGATCATCCCATAAAGAGCTTATGTAGTCAGTCAAATCCAAGAAAGTGAACACACAGAGGCTGTTTAGAGGAGGCGCCTGTCAGGCATGATAAATGATGGATGAAGTTGACCGCCTTCTCAGATATCTGTAAACTGGTGGCGACAAACAGGTACCCTTTTCTGGGATATTTAGCTGTTCTTTTTGTACCATTTGCCACATTTCTGACAAGAAAACTCAACACCAAAAATTGACTGATAACAGTAGTGGTGCACATTTTTTACAAGACTTCTTCATAATTCATAAAATATTGCATAAGTAGTACTATGAATTAGAGTTATTTTGAACCCTTTTTCAGTCAGTTTTCAGCATGAAATAATACAAGCAGAACTGAAACAACGATTTGATTAGTTGATCAAAGAAAAAACAACAGGTAGCAAATATTGTGATAATTGATTGGTCATTTTAAAAAGCAACAAAAACAAAACGACATCTCTAGATAAAGCCAATACCTGTTTTATATTATTGTAAACTGAGCATCTTTGGATTATAGAATGGTATTCTAACAAAACAAGATAAAACACATCAGCTTTACCCACCATTTTACACTCTAGAATAAATTAATAACCAGTTAATTAAGACCGGCTGCAGATTATCCATTAAAAGAAGCCCTATTTTTGCACGTTAGTTAGTTGTTATTCTCCACGTAATCTTAAAAAGCCCACTTGCTGTGCAACACAAAACCAGCAAAAATAAAAATAAAAATGGGAATGCACTACAAAAAAAATATTTCACCATTAACAAATCCATTAGGATGTATTAAATTGGAAAACTATGGTAATAATAAAAGGCATAAGGGGCTATCCCCGTTTTATGTGTGAAAACAGTAGAAAAATGACCCCATGATTCAGCATCTTTAACATTAAATCTGATGTCTGGTGTAAGATTTCACAGGAGAAAATATCCCAGCACATTGCTGTTTTTTAACCCTGTACCTGGCCTGAGACAAATCTGACCAGCAGTGAGTATGCACACAGGCTATAACAGCTCACACACACTCACACACACAAATAAAAAATTTAAAAGAAAATCAAGTCCAGAGTCATGAAAGAGACCACATACTTTCACACCCTCCTCATCTCGTCTTGTTACACATCTGGATCCTGTATTCTTTCGCCCTGTATATCACTCTCCTCCTCCTCCTTTCTTCTTCCCCCTCGTTCTCTCTGATCCTGCTCTCCTCCTCTCAGTAGTGGGGCTCCTCTGATCAAAGGCCCCATGGCTGATGGCATGCAGTGCATTTAACAGGGACACTACATGATGCAGTGGGGGTACTCGGCTCTGGCCTGGGGACTGCATTCTCTTCTCAAAATATTCCTAACAATACACCCTTTTGGCAAAGCACAGTGTCCTGCTTTCAAGTGACTGAAAAGACTGGATCCATTTTAGGCTACTGTCATTGCTACTGCTGATGATGACACACATTTAGGTTAGGGAGGGGAGGTCGGGAGACTGGATGGGGGCAGCAGGGGGAGCTGAGGTGAGGGCTAGGGACAAGATCCGGCTGGGGGGAGGGGGGGGTGGGGGGTAGGCTGGGAAGACATGCAGTGTGGCAGCCCTGATTTATGTGGCCGCAGATATCAAAGGGTCCTGCACTTGGCTGTTTCCAAATCATTACAGAAGAACAATAAACTATGGACAATCTTTGATCGCCATCTTTGTGCAAATGGAAACAGCACAACAAATGCATGCCTGGTAGAATCAGGGTGAGGTTGTGGAGGCTGGTATGGGTAGCGGGGGTACAAAGAAAAAGAGAGCAAACAGGTCCCAGTATTTGAAAAAGAGGCCACTTCAACACAACGCCCCTCCCTCTCTTCTCAACCAAGACATGAGGGTAAACGCAAAAACAGGAAATTCCACATTAACACAAAAAAGAGCCAATGTAAACAATCAGATGAATGACACTTGACCTGAGCTGCAGTGTGAGAGATGCCTAAGGCTTCCCTTACTCTGGTTACATAAGCATCTCTTTACTAATCTTCTCCTCCTCCTCCCTCTGTCTTCCTCTTCTAATCTCCCCTCTCCATCCACCACTTACACATCCAGGAGGTCACAGGCAGAGGCACTGAGTTGCCAACAGTTCCCTTTTGGTGAATGAAACGAGCAGTCACACAAGCCACAGTCAGATTTTATTTTCTCCTTCTCACTAATGATTCCCTCCCAGTGTCTTTTTTTTTTTGCTTTGACATCAATCAGGCCGATGATGAGAGAGAGAGAAAGTCCCAATAGGGTATCCATGGGATGGCCACACAAGAAGGCGAGTTCAAAGGCAAAGACTGAACCCTGACACAAACACACACAAGCAGACTTTGATATCCAAATATGTCTGTGTGTAACACAAACATTCCCTTAGACACACTGCACAGTGTGTGTGTGTGTGTGTAGGGAGTTTGGATTTATGATAGCAGGGTGTATGCCCAGCGATGGCAAACCTTACTATACATGGAGAGAGAAGTGGAACAAAAGAAGGCAACATGTTCTGATGTGGAAATACTGTCTTTTTTTCTTTCTTTTTTTTTTACCAATTTAGTTGATTAAAGAATGATTGGAAAAAGGGGGGGGGTATATTATGACATTTCGATTTAAACAAACAATTACACAAAATAAAATTACTGCAAGTAAAAAAGGCTAAATTAGCTTATAACTAATAATTAATTAACCTTGGTGTCTTTTGTAAGTAGCAATTATGATACTAATAGGCTCACTAGCTTTATTTAGCATTTTTATGGGGAGTAAAAGCTAAGTACAAACATATTTTTATCATATTTTAGAATGTTTATAATACAGTTTTCAAATTCTGTTAGTACAAAGTTTTAAAAGGTATTGTAGTAATGAAGGGGGCACAACTTTGGAGGAGACATTTTACAACCCTTAGCAAAGTTCAAAGCATTAGCTAATTGCCTGTCAGTGGCAGGTGTGATTTACAGCTTTTTCTAACTCATTCCTTAGCTCTCTAAGCTACAAAAAAGTGAACAGAGGCACAGGAAAAAAAAAAAGTCGGAAGAAAACTTACTTTGTGGGCAATATTCTTACGCCTGGTAGGGAACCCTGTGACCAAACTCACAAGAAGTATTGACCAGAGCACAACCAACATCTGAAATTTCCTCGCGACCTCTTGACTCATCTTCTCCACTTCAAAGCTTCCCGTGAAGCTCAAAGGCTGTAAAAGTACTTTACTCTGGATTGTTTGTTTTAGCTTAGACTGCAGCTTTAAAAAAGGCGCTCGTGTCTCGCCCGTCCTTTTTTGTGCTCTCCAACTTTTGACTCGGGACAAATAAAGTTTTCAGCGTCGTCAGTCTCTTTAAGTGTCGCACTTTATGAAGATGCGCACCAATGTCCAGAGGTATCCCGCGCGCTATCCATATCTGACACCAGCGTCTCGCGCAGCAACTGTCACTCCGTGTGGCGGCTCGAGCTCGATGCTGCACTTCTCCATAAACACCACAGTTGGGGGAGCTGAAAGAAGTTAAATACCCCACGCAGAAACTCCCCGTCCGCACTGCCGCTCACTTATTCAGCTACTTTAAAGTGTGACTCATTCGCCGTGGGCGGGTGCTCCCTTCCAATACATTGACATCTGGAGTTCAGAGTATGCCGTGCATTTTGCTAGCTATCTGTCTGATGCGTTCATCCATTATCCAGCTGAAGTTCATCCACCGGTTCTACAGGGGGTGTGTGTGTGGGTGTGAGAGAGAGAGAGCGCGCGCGCCACCCAGCCAACCGGTTTCGGTAAACTTGCATTTTACGCACGCATTCAAGGGGTTGATGCTGAGGGAGGTGGGGGCGGGATGCTCATTGCTCACAGCTGTGTGGAGTGGGGGGAGCGTTGGGCCACTGAGGTACATGATAAGGTTTAGATTGTGCTGCGGACGGCAATCCATGAGGCGGACATTCAATCACGTGTCACTGAGAAAAGTGAAAGATTTAATCATATATTCTGGATACCAGTGTCTTAAGTGAATTATTCATCTCGTGCTCTGTGAAATTATTGCATCTCTATTCCATTTAAGCTTCTTTTGCCATGTTTCAGTCTTTGACAAGTCACTGTCTCATTTCACCAGCATACTGCTTTCTAAAATAATTTAAAGAGCAGCTAATGACTGGCCCCTGAGGAATGCTGTGTAATGGCAGCATGTCACTGAGTTGTAAGTCAAGAAGGCTTTGCAACATGTTCTTTGTGAGCTGTGCCTAGAGTCTGTGTGTGTGTGTGTGTGTTTGTGTGCTTGTGGTAAATAAACAACCTCCTTCTAGAAGTTGTTACAAAGAAAGTGATTTAATCTTTGCATCACCGTCTCCAACGGCACAGTCAACAAACATCATGGCTTTATAAACTCCTTTAAGTGGTTTATCTGCAACCCAAATACAATTCCAAAGGCAAAAGGCAACAGGTAAGTTTCCACTGGTCACTGCAAGCAAGTTTACAGGTATTGTAAGCAGCTGTGCATTTGAATCATTTCTCCAGATATTAAACCTGCAGTTTCAGTGAGGGAAACCAGGCTGAGAAAAACAGCCGTTTTGCTGTTTGCAATTACATTTTTGCCTCCATGAACAGAAATGTAGAGACTTAACATATTGCAAGGCCCTGCAGGAAACCTTTGAGTTTTATGTCAAAGCAAATTTCTCTGAAGAGTGCATACAGATCATAGTCAAGTGTTCCACATTTTATCATTCATTTGTTAACCGCAAATGCATCACCGATTTGTTATTCAAGCCATTTTCTGTGAAGACGATATTGGAATGATTCACACAAAAATGTGACTATTGTTTGATTGATGTACAGTTTAAAAGACCCCAAATAGTCGTCATGCTGTGCTGAAATGCCCAAAACATTAACAAACACATCTCTAAACTTGTGTTTCATCACTTTGAATGTTTGTGGGAATGGCTACATTGCCAGACATTGGCCAGGTTTGTGTTTTGTTTTTTTTTTTTGTTTTTTGTTTTTTTTACTGGCTACACGGACACAGCCTCCAGTTCACATCAATAAAGTGACAGAAGATTAAAAACACTCGGATGAACAATGTTTGACAGTGGCTTGTAAGCCACATGTTTGGGGTGACCTCACACAGTAATGTCAGACCAAAACATGAGACAAAAAAAACAAAACAAACATGTGACACAAAAAGCCGGCTGATACGGAATGTCATTCCAGAGGATGATCACATCTGGTAAATAATGAGGAAAAACAATGACACTTGGAGTATACCCAAACAAACCTCTCAAGTTTTCAGTGACTACGTCATCTGAGCATATAAAATGCCCGTCAGTAGTGCTGCACTGAAGTTAAGACGTGTAGTCAGTTTAAACACACACTTTCCACTGAGGTGGAGCTGCCTTTCATATAATGGTTTCTATAAAAAAAAAGAAAAAAAAAAAAAGGAGATGGCTGAAGGCTGACAAAGACATCTTAAATAAATAAAGTTGTCTGTATATCAGATGAGTCTTACATCGTCATGCATACAGTGTCGTGTTCAGATTGCTGATTCTCATGAAAGCACTTGAGTGAGAATGATTTTTTTGGGGGGGGGGGGGGGGGGTTGAAATAA
>VUQI01025703.1:42686-61042 GCA_015106735.1 Paratilapia polleni | reverse complement strand
AGTTACTATTCTACAAGGAAAACTAGGATATGCTGCAAGGTCAGCCAGTCTGGCTTATTCTTCTCAGACTGATTTACAGGAAGAGTTGATGACACCGTAGAAAGACAATACTTTTTTAAAGAGAAAAATAATGCAGAAAAAGGTGCTTGCAGTAATTTAAAACTGGTGTCATCACATACTTTGTCCAGCAGAGTGCACTCCAGTTTCATCGTTTATAATACACTTAACACCGTCCACAGCAAATCTGTATATATGTATAAGTATACATAAAAATAAAAAAATAAAAAATAAACCGTTATTTCTTACTCCCTGACCCCGAAACTCCAGTATCAGCTAGGCTCCATCTTTTATGCAACAACTTTTTTTTGTTTTAAACATACAGGCAGCTGCAATTTTGAAACAAATTTTCAAACATCACAATCAGAAGTGACATCTGAAAGTGAAATATAATAAACTATCTGAACTTCTATGTATTAACATATTACCACTATCACTGCTTCCATTTTGAAGAATGAGATTTTGCCATGTTTCTAAAAGGAAATAACTTTTACTACACGTTACACCTCGTGATAGTCACAAGTGACGTTGTCAGAGTGTTTATGAAGGGCATGAGCCTGTGTGGCATTTACTGCATATCCAGAAAGACTTAACATGTTCTGATAAAGTGGTCTGACACACCTTTATTTGCAGGTAAATAACTGCCAGTTAGCCAACAGCACTGGCTTTTATCACTTAGCTGTGAATGAAAACTACAAATAGAAACACTCAGCATGAAGGAGTCAAAGTAGAAAAGCTGGCAAAGCTAATGTGAGATGAAATAAAAAGGTATGCCACAGTAACTTGTCATCCAATAATCCTTCTACCACTGCAGTCCTCAGAATAAAATCTGAATGACTGGTCTATACTGCCATCTTGTGGTTATATCAAATACCACTAGGCAAAAAAAAAAAAACCCTTAAAAAGAGGTTAAAATCCTGGGCATTTCCAAAGCATTGCAGCCAAAACAAAACCATAAATGGGTGGAAAAATATACCAAAAAAATGTTCTCTGGTCTACCATGTGTAAAAAAAAAAAAAAAATGCAATATTTGATTTGACAAGCTAAATGAACCCAAACATCAATTTGCAATGTGTCCACCAAAATGTCTCTGCATAACAAGAGGATGCTTCAAAAAAAATAAATGAGTATCTATCAGAAAAGCTGCTTATCTTGCGCTCTGGGTGAGTGGCTACAAACACCGTCTACACAGCTCTGCCCATGTAAAGAAACCTTACAATACCTTAGAGCTGTTTTTGACACCTACCCAGAGTGGTCCCATCCTCTCCCATGATGATCTTCATTGAGGTGATTATCTGCTGGGCCACGGGAGGGGACATAGAGGTGGCATACAGGGCGCTATGAGAGTGGTGGCGCAGATAGTCGATCAGTTCCTGATAGAGAAATTAGTTTACAGTGAGTACAAAGTATCTGGCCATTTTGGACATGATTGGAAAAAAAAAGGGGGGGGGTGCTTAAGCTTTGCAAACATTCATTTCTGCTTTAAAATGTTGCTCCATCTTGTCTGCATTTCCTTGCTTTATACTGCACTGTACTGAATTACAAAAGTGATTCCAGTTCAACTCTCTCTCAAAATGAAAGCACACACTGAATCAGATCCTATTCAGGGAAAAAAAACAGGAAGCTAAATTCCCCTTTACTAGTGAACACTGATGGCCAACACTGAATTTAGCACAAGGAGCTGGGAAATTGCTTAAGCTACTGAGGATGAGTAAGTGTTCCAGTTAATGTTCAGCAGGCGGAGTAAATGTAATGACACTTGCTTATTCAGTAGTTCACTAACCTTTTTGCCTCCAATATATCCTCCAGCAGCACTAAAGCTTTTGGTGAATGTTCCCATCATGATGTCAACATCTTTGGGATCCAGGCCAAAGTAGTCCACCACTCCTCTGCCATTAGGGCCCAGAGCACCGATACTGTGAGCCTCATCCAGGTACAGGTAAGCCTTGTAGCGCTTCTTCAGAGCTATGACCTCTGGTAGACGTACCATGGACCCCTCCATACTAAAGGATAAAAATAAATAAATAAATAAATATATATATATATACAAACATCTGCAACAGAACTTGAACTATTCTTAAGTAACACCCACAATCTAACCCAAACACCACAAACTGTGAAACTGTGTAAAGTAGTTGACCTTAAAGGCACAAGCCTAACCTTTGCAGAGCTGTTTATGTGTAGGTGATAATGTGTTTAGCTGCTGAAGGGTTACCTATGGAAATCCAACTATCAGCATTGCATTAGTAAAGGGCATTGTGTCTGTGAGGCAATTTGTCTGAGAACTATATTGATCAACAGGACTGATTGCCTTTATAGTAAATCCCTTCAAAGAACAAAGAAAACATTAAGGTTAAAGGAGAGTGGACACACTTCCAAAGTGCCACTGTTTGACATATTTAAGCAAAGTAGAGATCACAGGTAAGAGACAGTAATTGTCACCAATTTTTTGCCCCATCAAAAAAAAAATATATATATATATCTCAGCAGGTGAGGGTAACACCAGGTGGAATCATTGCAGAGGAATGTTGTACACTGAACTGTCATGATGTTGCTTCATTTATCTTGTTAACATGTTTCATGATTTTATTGCAAATGAGCTTGCTGACACAGTGAAGATGGGACTGTATTCTTATCATTAAAACCAGCCTTTAGGACTTTGGGTAGAAGTGCATCAGTGCCTAAAACTAGCTCTCATATTGATATGAAAGGTCATGGAAAAACATAGTTAAATATGACAAAATATGAAAAGGAAACAGAATGCAACATGATACAGGTTATAGTAGTGTAAGAGTATTACTGTGCACCACAGTATTTGGAAAGCCCAAAGGTGTGATTTTCAGTACTGTTAACAATACAGACACTTGTCTGTTACAGTGATGACAGAGATTACGCATTGAGGTGATGTGTTGTAGCGCACACTACAGCATGGACCACAGAGGTCAGTGGTATAACAGGCACCAGTTGTCCTGTTAGGGAGTCATTTGGATTTAGTCCCTGATGACAGAGGTGAACCAACCAACATGGACACAGATCTTTTCCCTCAAGGAAAGTTGTGGCTGAAGAAGGTAACACATTAAACTACCAGTCTGCCAACACCACCTGTGCATCTGTTCACAGTGTCAGATATCAGAACTGACCACTTGTTATCTATAGGGGTGCAGCTGTTTGCCGTGGCTAGTGGCAGATGGCTGCATAGCAACTTAGACCCAACCACAGTTGTATATTAATAAAATATTAATAATTAATTTAACCCACAGTTTCTGGTGCCAAATATCAAGGCTAGCAACAATGAGTTGATTAACAGTGCACATTCCCAACTCATATACCATACATACTATGGTAAACACAATTCCTCTATTAGGTAGTAGATTATTTAGTTAGGGCAAGTTTCATGCCTTTAGGATTGTGTGTTATTGTATTAAAGAAACACAAAGATTGCTGTCCACACCTGTAAATGCCCTCCACCACAATAAGAATTTTCTTCCAGGGTCGGTGGGTTCTTGGCTGTCCGTGTACGATGGCATCTCTCAGTAGCTTCTCAAGGCTTTGCATGTCTACAACACAAAGGAGTTTGCGAATAAATGTTTGTTTCAAGTTACCTGTTAAACCACTGATGGTAAGAAAAAGACGTGTGATGCAATGATAAGAGACTTTAGGCAGCTAAGGATAAATGTTTATCTGACAGTAACATGAGAGCTTTCTTTAATGAATGAATGTGTGTCAATATTTCATGATCGCAGACCGCTTCCTCAGAAACCACCTGGTTCCTGCCTGCTGACTGCAAGTCATGAACCCTGCTATGTGTGTATATATGTGCTGTGTTTATCCTGAACTGAAAAATAACAACACCCTATAATGTGTGATTTAGTATAGGAAATAATGGAGTCAATGAAGAACTGTAAAAGGGAGTAAGCCAAGTGTACAAAAAAAACAGTTTGGATTTTGTAAAAGCAACATGTTGAAATATGCATGCACACCCATGTTAAATGTATTTATTATCCTGTTGGGTTAAGGGGATTATAGTTAATTGTTGCATAGAGTTGAAAGATCCATTCTAATCCTGTGTCTCCCGTGTAATGGCATGCTTTGGGTGTAACGCAAAATGCAATTTAACTGCTTTTACGTAAGAGGTTTATTATTGGGAGTCACTCACTGTTATGTTTGAAGACCCGAATCGTGGAGCCCGACAGGCGAGCACCCAGCACCAGCGACGCATGATTCAGCTCATCACTCAGGATGAGACAACCCTACAACAAGAAAGAGAAAAACATCCTTTCAAACTTAAGTGGCAGAGTTTACACATCTTAGCAGGTAACTTTAGCAGCCCCCAAATTAGCCAGAAAAGTGAAACACTAGTATCTCTTTACAAATATTAAGAGCCCAGAATTTCAACAACATGTAGCCCTGCCGTTGCTTATCTTTGTTTGGGTGTATCCCTATATTTAGGGTTAGTCAGGTTACACTTTTAACATGAGCCTTTAATACCATGTGATATCACACTTTTATGTGTATGTATTTTCTTAAGGAAAAAAGTGTATGCCTTCTTCCTTGGGAGAAAAAAAAAAAAAAGCTAGAATTGAATGTGAATGATTTGTATTAAAAACTGGATCAATAACTATAAAGTTCATACAGGCTGAAAGCAAGAAAGACAAGCTATACCAACCTGTTAAAATCAAACAAGACAAAACAGAAGACATTGCAAAATGGCAGCCTGCCACCTCATACAAAAATTAACACGCCCAAATGCTCAAACATCACTTCCTCTAGCCAATGAGTAAATGAGTTTGTTACACCATTACGCTATGAGGACACAAGGATGTGAGCTAGTAGAAACGTGACAGCCATGGTTAAGAATTTATGAACGTTTGTGACAAGGGCAGTGACTCAAATCTTATCAAATCTAGATTTCACAGTCTCGCTGTTGTTTCTATTTCCATCTCCATGTTTGTCATTAATGGTCCTCAAGAAATGTGCTTTCTGACTCACAAGGTACACTGACACACGCCTGTCAGCACAGATTTCTACCTCCTTTACGAGCCCCACTGGCTACGGAAGAAAAGCGCAAGTAAGGGGTGGAACAAGAAGAACTGGGATCCAAATACCTCCAACACCCCGATGTTTTGAAAGCTTGTTACCGGAAACCACTGTGTTTTAGAACAACCGGAACTCTACAAGCTTTGCCATACATCTGAAAAAAGTATCCTGTTTTCACTTTATACAGGAAAAGGTGGGTTTCCTAAACAAAATTACTGTTAACTGCACTCGCTTACAATTACTGTACAGGGTCAATGTGATAATATACACACAGACTCAGATGAAGAGATCTGAGTGTGATCAAAACAAAGGAAGTGAATGAAATTTCTCACCTTCCCCGTGAGAGCGGGAATATTCATGGAGTTGGTTGCAAAGCCCATGCCGAAAGCCATGGCTGACTCAACACCCAGAAACCTGGCAACCAACTGCTCCATTTCCTCATGGATGTCCAGGTTTCCTGAAAAATCACAGCAGCTCTATCTTACTTCAGATTCCCCCCAATATACTTAAACTTACAGAGTTTTCTTGAGGTCACACTGTTTTATTCCTTGTATCTGTGAAGTCAGTCCATTTTCCTTAAAACAATTCTCCACATAACCCTGCTTTTCTTTTGCTAAAGATGAAAAGGTTAAATGTGATAAATCAGTAGCTGCTCAGGTTAAAAAGGAGACTGCAGGAAACTAAGAGCTGAACTGAAAAAGGACTTGAATTTCAAAAGCTCCCTTCACACATTATTTTCACTCAGTCTTTCAGACCTTGGGCACCACTTCAGCCTGTGGCTGCTGATGTGTTCTGAAAGCAAAAACAAACAAATGTGGAGCAGCTGTTCAAGTGGCAATGGAGGTTTTTTTGGGCAATTCCATTTTACTCATTATGAAAAAAAAAAATAAAGGATCCTTGAAGGATGACAAATCACGAGGTTTTCACAGACCAAATGTTACATTCAGAAGATTTTACCCTTACCCATCTCACAGCGAGTGCTCCCCACTCCCGCTCCATACATCTGTGTGGCGTCAATAGCAGCACCGGCACAAGTGCCAGTGTTCTCAGCGAAGCCGAGGTAGTTGTATGAACCCATGTTGATAACGTCTTCCACCACTTTGCCTGTGTGTCTGAGGGGAACGGGCAGAGAGAAAGAGACAGAAAATTGGGTTAAAACAAATAATTCATTTTTTTTAAGCCTGCCTGCTCTTTTTGCAACGCAATTTTTTCCCCAGTGTTTACACCTTAACTTCCACTGTTATCATGCACATTGATAACATATAACAGTTTATTGTTCCAGTGGAATTCAGCAGGCATGCTGCATATTTTACAGTACATACCAATGAGATAAATACTAAAAAAAATAAAAAAATAAAAATTACACAACCTTTAAAATAATCAGGGTCCACAGAAACACCATGAAGTCTCCTTATTTGTTTAAAAAAAAAAAAAAAAAAACAAAAAACAAAAAAACCCAAAACAAAAAAGTGTATCCCAAATTACTCCAGAGATGCTACCTTTTAGATACATATAGGTATCTCAATGTACAATAATTTATTTCTACCATTTTGTAATAGAAAATCTTTTACATACTGTATTCCTATATGAATTCCTATTTTTCTTCCCCTCAAATCCACAAGGTTCACAAAGGCAGGAGCTAGAGATTTGTGGTGCAGTATGTGTGCAGGGGGCCAGAGGCAGTCGTTTTCTCCCTCTACTCATCATCCTTGTCTTTGGCGCCATGTTTGAGGATGCGGGTGAACTCTGCGTAGTTGAAGTTGCCCTTCTTGTCAATGGGAGCCTCCCGAAATAGCTCGTCCACTTCTTCATCTGTGAAGCGGTCACCCATGGTGGTCAGCAGCTCTCTCAAATGGTCCTCATGGATCACGCCTTGGACACAGATAATATGCATTGTGAGGGAGGGGGGTTAATGATCCAAGCCCTGACAGAGTGAACCATGATCTGTTGTGTGTGTGTGTACAACATGTGTATTGACCCACCAGATCCCTCCTCATCAAAGCAGGCAAAGGCATTGCGGATGACATCCTCAGGGTCTGTTCCATTGAGCCTCTCTCCAAACATGGTGAGGAACATGGTGAAGTTAATGGGCCCTGGTGCTTCACTCATCATCCCCTCCAGATATTCATCAGAGGGGTTCTTACCTGAGGAAGAACATATTCATCTCTCACCTCTGAGACTGCAGAATACAAGCAGGTGCTACACAGGATAAACATCTTGCTTTCTTATAATAAGCAATGATAGGTTCAAACCTGCAAGTCTGGGTGAACCTTTAAGTGCCACATATAGCTATCTTTCATTTTGAACTAAAAAGGAACTAACTAAAGCAACAGTCATATCTTAAAATAGATTTATTCCAATGAATTGGCATTGCACTTCCACAATGCAGGAGAATTTATGAAGCATCTTTCATTATTGCATCTCCATGCCTGATAAATCCCAATGTCTTTCAAGCATTTTACTCCTAATTTGTCATTGGTTTCCTCTCTCTTCTTCTCTTTCTGGTCTCAATGCATAAACTTAGAAAAAAGAGATCATCATAATCATCATCTTTGGCCAACATCAGAACTGCAGCTCTGCTAACCCTGCAGCTACAGTTTTATAATGTGGAAGACACAACTCCTTTAACTGAGTGAAAGGCACTTTTAGTAAATTAAAATGTGCCCTGTTTAAAAGGAGGAGTGGCACATATTTGGTCATGAACCACATGTCTGCAGTTGTAGCCATAAAAAGAGAGAACAATGCTGCTTACCCAGAGAGGCAAGCATGTCATGCAGATCCTCCTTGTCGATGAAACCATCTCTGTTCTGGTCAATCATGTTGAAAGCCTCTTTAAACTCCTGAATCTGAGACTGGTCAAACATAGCAAAGACATTGGAGGTGGCTCTCTGTGGGCGCTTCTTGGTGGTCTTTCCCTTGGCACGTTTGCTCGACATGGTGGCGTCTGGATCTGGACCTGTGCACGTATTGATAGGTTAGATAAGACTGTGGTAATTGTATGCTGTGATCAAGGAGAGGCATGGCTCCCACCCCAAAAATGCATTATAAAAAAGGCAGTGCAGTGTTGTTACAGAGAATGAATTGTGAATTAGTGACATGCAGTATTCACATCGCCTTAGTGCTACTCAGCACATGATGTCATACTTCTTTGTGACTCATCAACCACATTTATCCACTCCTTTCCTGCACAAACCTGCCTGTCCCTCTGTTCTCTGTCTCCTATTGCCCACTGGGTCTAACACAATCATAGAACACACTCATGTAAACACACGTGTACACAGACAAATGACAAATCATTGCAGACGTGAACACGAGTGGCAGGTCTAATTCTGGAAGGAGATTGAGTTAGCTCCCATTTGTACTGTGAAGACATGTCATTTTCACCCCTCTCTGACATTTAGGGAGACTGTGATTCTCTCTCTAGAGGAAGTGAGAGAAAGAAATTCACCAGGACGAGGCAAGCAAAAAAAAAAAAAAAAAGAGAGAACAGAACACACTGCATAATACTGTTGTGCTGTTTTTAACACTGTAATCCAAAAAATATTTCTTCATTTTGTCTGATCATGATGTGGATAATGGTGCTGAACACCACATAATATGCATATAATTCACATAATTTTTATACACAAACCATTTATTGACCACTACTTGTGCCTTATGGATGGGACCACTGTCATCCTGGAAGGGACTGCTCCCATAAGAATAGACATGTTCCATCACAATATAAAGAAAAAAACAAAAAACCACACACACACACACAAGCCAGCACAATAATAAGAACCCCCAAGTGAACATGAACTATCCCAGCAAAATGCCCCCTATAGCATAGCAGAGCCACCAGATCTCCTCATTGTCACCAGGTGCACCAAATGTGTGCTTTTATAGTATTTTAAATGCATCCAAAATATGTACTATCCTTATTTCTACACACAGAAGATTTTTCAATTATTAAGATATTCAGGAAGACTTTTTTTTTTTCCACAAGGGGGACCTGGCCAAGAAAGCACACCTTTACAAGATTACAAAAAAGATTCCTAAATAAGCTTCAATCATTTTTTTCTTTAATTTGTCCTTACATGAATCTGTCAATAATTTGGCAAAATTGCTTTAGCATTCAGTTTTGTGTCTGTATTTGGCATCATAGAAGAAATCATCCATCCATCATAAAATAAAACTGATTTAATGACTTCTTGTATCTGGGGAAAAAAAATCTTTTCTGTTTACTACAGAAAGCTGAACACATTTCTCTATTCTTCAGACAAAAACACTATAATCCATTTGTTTCATTGCACACTACAGTAATGGTTACATTGATATATATGCATATTCTAATATGAAATTCTTTAGTGTTCTATTTTCACAAAAAGTACTGCCTCTGTGGCACTGTATGTCATCATATTTAACGTGCAGGATCAGTCTTAAATTTCTGTGTCTGCTGTCTCGTTTGCCTGTATGATTCATAAAAGGCTTCACAGAAAAGTTAGGCAAACCTGCGTTCACTATCTAAACGGCCCTTTATCTCATTTACTGAATATAAAGGTTCTTCCTCTGTTGATTTCTATACAAATGAATGCACTATGGTAGAATTTGAACTTATATTGCCAATGCAAATCAGTATGGCCAGCATAGGTTCTGTCCCAAGTTTCTAAGCTGAATAAACAGCTTGGTTGTCCTCAGTAGCATTTACATAAAGGCATAAAACCCAGATATGGATCTGCATGCTTGGGTTCTGAGTATAAATGGTACAGGAAGGGTGTTTATGTAACTGTGTGCCAAGTGAAGCATACACACACACATACAGTTTCTCTCATCCTCTCTTTTGTCACAGACTCATGTTCGACTAGTCTTTCCTTTTATTTGGCTACTGTTTGGCTGCTTCAGTCCCTTCGTGTGCCAAAAAAATGAAGAAATCTGGAAGGTGTGTGCAGCTGGACCAAAGCCCTCCCATTCTCCATCTCACGGTCATTGAGGAAGCTGGAAACAAAACAGTATCTAGCTCTACTTTAAGGTTTCAGGAACAGAGGAATTCCTCAGTCTGATTACAGCTTCTCCCTCCTGCCTAGATGGTAAAGCCCTCACACAATAGAAAATATCTGGATTATGCAGACACTTTTCTTAGGTTTCAAATGAAGTGGCTCAGACATAAATGGTTCAGTGTGAGGCATGTTGTGGAATTTAGTTGTCTGTATTGTGGATTCTTGTTTGGTTCCACTGATAGAGAGTGCACTGTCTCATGAGAGAGGTTTAATAGCATTTATCTACATCAATATCTCTTTGAAATTAGATCTATGTGGACTTCTGACAGAGTCTTTGATTATGTCATAGCTTACATTTTCAAGGTGAAAGAAGAGAAAATCTGATTTCAAGTCCCAATGAATCTGGTGCTGTAGCAACAGCTAAGACCTCCTGCATTCTGCACAGAATGAATCAACAATGATTCACGAAGCTGAGAACAACTATTTTTGACCTCAGCAACGTAAGCATTTGGCCGATGCGTCTCAGCTCAGCTTGTGCTAACAATTGTATTTGTTCCCCAGCTCATCCATGAGCCCTTTTATCCACAGAGGAATACAAAGCTTCTCTGTCCCTCTGCCCAACGAGGACAGACACACACGTACACACTTTGATATCATCAAACATTCAGGCTGTCATCCCACAGCGTTACATCAGGTCATGTAGGTCAATATTACTGAAGTGCAGAGTGAAAGGCCAACGGTCAGGAATTCCAGAAACAAACAGAGTGAAGAGAACTCTCATCGGCCTTAAAAAGACATCAGAGGAGTGCGTGTAAGAGTGTGAATGAGACGGCTCTAAATGGGCCAGCTGCATTCAGAAATTCCCCTGTTTAATGTACCGTGGCGACGAGATGGCAGTTAAAACACATACATACAGTTCATGTATACTGTTCATGCACAAATTCAAACACAGCTCCAAGATAAATATCATCTTGATCACAGGATGAAGAAGTCTATGTTACTTCATGTAGTTCCTAGTTCCCCACTTCAGCAGCTCCCTGTAACTGTATCCTCGCCTTCACTCTCACCACTGACAGTTGAGCATTGTACCACTGAATCCAGAATTTACACATCCAATCCACTTATAACCCATCAAACAACAGCTCTAAAGTAATGTATTCTCTATTTGTTCAATCCACTGTTAAAAACAGCTTTTAGTCTCACCTTGGCTTCAGGCAGAAATATTTGGGAGTACTTCAAACTCCTTTTGTCTGGACCCGAAACAGCAGTGGGAAGAGAAGCAGGCACTGAAAAGTTTGCTTAAAGAATCAGACTCCCAGTGGGTTCCTCCCCTTTCTATCCTGGCCAATGGAGAGACTGGCCTGTCCCGTACAAAGACATCCCAGGCCAGGCCATTTCTCCATACAAGGCAAAAGAATGCACAAGCTACAGCTTGCTACTGCCACAGACGCTGCTCAGGATGTTTGGGGAAAAGGGAGAAATGACAGGAACTACGATAAGGCTGCCTTATTTAGAGAAAAGGGCCTAAACATTTAGAGGCTCTGTGTGGTGGAGCGCTGGAAACATGGGGGAGAGAGTTGTGAGCAGATGCAGAGCAGGAAGGGAGCATTTCTGTTGCAAGGCTATGGGTTTCCTTAAATAGGCAATGTGGCTGGTCACCACAGAGGCCTGAATGTAAAAGAAACACCTTAAATGATGTCATTAAGGCAACATCTGTTTTGCAGTTGCTCACCCTTGTTCCTGTCATCCATGAACACTGTTTGCTCTGATGGCAACTATTTACTCTGACAACCTTTTTTTTTCTCACTTTTTGACTTGTCAAAATTTTTTAGCTCATTTTTCTGTCAGGCTGTCAGAGAACTCAACATTGTGCATGTATAACATCTTAATGTTCCTAATTTGGTGGTGCACAATGCACTATATCTTAACCGCAACAACAATAGCAGTTTAAGCTCTTTTTTGTGCTTTGTCCATTATTTGGGTTAAACACATCAAACATTTAAAGGATGATTTTGTCTTTTCAGTGTTGCTGCAATGAAGATAAAACTCTTTGATACAATCAGGTTGGATAAGATAAGCATTACAGCAGCCAAAACATTAAACATAGCCTAGCTTAAATAAAGTAGAATAGCTATATAAGATAAATAGCTATATAAACTAAATATAACTAAAACAAATAGCTCAATAAGGTAAAAATTACACAAAAAAGAGGGGCTTAGAAAAATAAAAAAAGAAAGTAAAATAACTAAAATAAGCAGGAACTCAATAAGTAAAAATCTAAATAAAATACAATGGAGCACTATTTAAAAAGCTGAATATGATACAATAAGTGGCTCAGTAAGTATAAATCTTAATAAATAACACCCTTCTGCATTATTTACATTTATTGTCTACTCTTGGAAATTTATCTCCAAAACATAACCTATTTTTGTTTGTTTCTTTTATATTTAAAAAAGAAAATTGAATATATTTCTTTATTTAGGATAAAATTACTGATTAATTTTTAGTTCACCATAGAAATCAAAATATAAGTTAGTCGTATCTTGATCCATCTATCCGTCCATATTCTTAGGGCTGGAGTGTATCCCAGCTGGAAAGTTTATCAGTCTATGGCAGGGTCCTATCTTCATATCTCAAAAATATTTGAATGCATGATCTTTATTGGCATAATCTTTTCAGTCCTGTAACAACAGGACCTGTGGGCCTTGGCTTAGTGAATCTTCAGTAAAGTAGCAGTTTTATGAACATTTGGGAGGTATTTGGGGTACACAACTTTACACCAAGCATTTTCCTTTAAGACATACATATCTGCATGTATCTATCTTTTAACCTGTAACCATGCCAGTCTTTTCCAGTTAAAGTCAAATTTGCAGTCCTAAGTCTGAATTTGGCTCAATAACATCTAAATCAAATCAAAGAAGACTGGAGACAGACACAGTTGTCTAACCATGGGACTGAGCTGTTCAACATGTGGGACAAATTTGATAATTAATGTGGGTCAAACTTTGCACAGCTTCCAAGGTTTTCTAATTCTGTAACTTTCTGAGACCGATTTTAGACTTTCAGTTAACACCCAGAATCAAATTTTGCAAATAAGCAACAAGATAACAATGGACTAGTTACAGATTCCATCACTTTGATGAATTATTCTACATACAATACCTGTTCAGTACATATTAAAGTGACAAATGAAGTCTCCAAAGAATATATCCAAGGCCGCATTCTTTGTTTACCAGTGACGTTGGAGGCGGGTCTTTTTTTGATTTTCTTTCTCATTGGCTCTTCTTTGGATTGACTTGTGCATGCGCAGGCGCACTACGGTAGGAAGAGGCATGGGTGTCTTGCCAAGCTGAAAGGCGACACGAAAGGTAAGGTGCTTTGTGCTCTCTTACTTCCAATACAGAGAAAATAAACCGCCTGTAATACATTTAGCTGTCGTGGATGGAGCAAAGTTATTTAGTCAGTTTGTGAAACCGTCTCTTGCTGTAACTTAGACACATCGTTTCACAAGATAAGTTATAAAGATGGTTCAACACTGAATTCCCGGTCAATTTAAGGTGGGCTAAGTACCTAAAGACAATGTTAAGGGTAAGTGTAAGGTTTCTTTTAGTTTTTGAGCGTTTGAATTATGAGCAAACGTGTTTCCTAAGAGTTTGGGTGACTATTGGCTGGACTGTACCTTTGCGGAAGTTGTTTGACCTAGGGGTGTATCTTAACTATCTTAGATAACTTAAGTATATAACCAACTCAGCATATACAAACTCAGTAAGAGCGTCTTTAAAATCTTTAAATTCCGTTTGAAAATATTCAACTATTTAAACCATTTCTTCATCAAATGAGTTCTCCTGCACCTTAGGAGCATGAGTCTCTCACTTCTGACTAAGCTACTGATGATGGTGACAATAGAAAAAAATCTAATCAGAAAATGCGACGTAATAGACGTTCACGGTTTTTTTTTTATTTTTTATTTTTTGTTATGCAACACTGTTTAAAAAAAGATGACACACATGTTAAACCAAAGTGCAACAGGGTGAGGCAACTTCAGTGTCTGTGTCTCTGAGGTGGCAAAGGTCAAAGGGGGGGGGAGCTGTTGAAATCCAGTGTTTTAACAGCTGTGGTTTTGCAAATGTGAGAATTTGTTGCCTTGTTCTGTTAAATATAACTTTAAACTGAATATCTTTTGCATTTTTGGACCGATAGTCAAACAAATCAAGACACTAAAGAAGTAACCATGGGCTTTGATGAACTGATGGCTGTTTTTTGTGGATGAAAAAGTAGGCGCAATAATTGATAACAATTACCATACGTTTTTATTCCCTAGTAACGAAGAGTTAACAGCAGTTATTCTTGGAAATACACAATCTTATACTTGAGGGATAAGTATAGAAAGCTTATGAATGAATGAGAAGCACCATGAGCTGCAGATCAAGTATTTGACCCTTGTATATCATAATGATAGATACTCTATCGTTGCTGAAGGCTTTAGTTCTCCCTGACTATGGGTAACCTGGCACTTTTAATCAACTATTAAGTATAACTCTAAATCATATACTATTTAAAAAATGGGCAGAGACAGTGGTAGTACACATTAGAATTTTCTTATTTTGCATTAGCATTTGCTGATGAGTCATTTGTTAGATATCGTTTTCCCCTTAGACCTACCTTTCTGCAATCTTTTTCTCTATTGAGAGGAGAGGCAGTGATATCCATCAAAATTTGCAACTTATTTGCTTGAGTTCCTCCAAAGTCAGCTAGGATTATGAAGGGTTTTCCAGTGCTTTCAGAGCACGACTGCTGGAGAGTCCCCTCATCTCTGATGGTCCAGAGAGCTGTGGTCATGCCCAGAAACTGTGTGGTCGATCAGTTTGCGCGCGCGTGCGTTTTCATGCCAAGCGTGTGTGAATAGCCTGTCCGAGCCTTTTAGAAACTGCTGGTCTGGCTGTCATGTGCAGAAATGGGCTGTCATGTGCAGAGCGTGTGGGGAAGTATGAATTCAGTGTGACAAGAGGGTGTGTACGTTGCCGTGTGCGCTTGTTAAATTGTATAAGATAGAGGAAGCAATAGTGTGTGGGTGAATATACTAGGACTCTCTCATAGATCTCTGTATTTTGCTTGCAACCTCAGAACAGAGAGGACTTGATTGCTGCCATCTCTGATGATTGCTGATAGAAGCGGAGAGTCTGATTCTACTTAGCAGTTATAATCGACTGTACAAACGTTTGTTGCTACGAGTGCATCAAAGATAAGAAATGTAGCCTGACATCCACAGACAGAAATGGGGGGGCAGCAGCCTCGAGAGGCAGGCGAGCACTGTGGGGAACAGAGTTGACAGGTTGCTCAGGTGGACATGGAGGTAAAGTTTCTTGACAAAGTTTCTCAGTTTGTGCTGTTGGAAAAGTAATTCTAACGGTGCCGTATGGCGGAGGGGAGATCAGGGCAACACAGTCTGGTGTTGAGGGAACATCTGCATCCTTCTCTGTGGGTAAGACATGGTATTCGCATAATGTGAAATTTTGATAAGTAATAGACAGGTGCAGGTGTTTGCTAAATTGGTGTTTTGTTGAATTTTTGTCTCTGGTATTTTATTGATTGGGATGTTAAAACCAAGGGGAAAAGTCTTTTTGAGGGGAAATTTTAGGTAATATTAGAAATTCTGCGATCCTGACACATCCTGGATGTTGTGATCTATTTCTGTTATTTTGTTTACTTAACTTTAAAAGCGTCACAGAATAAAGTTGTATTAAGTTATGTAACACTAGGTATTTTATTAGCTTTTTCTAAGAATGATAATGAAAGTTGCTACTTTTGCCCTCCATTTTATTACTTTCTTACTTTGTTGTAGGATCAAATTTATCACTTCAGAGATTACCTATTAAAATGTGGGGGGAAAAAAAAGAATCACTAAGTTAACAGACCTTGAAGAAGTACTGTATTGATATTACCAGGGCTTGTAATGCCAATTCAGGAGTTCACGGCTGACTCCTCTAACTGCAAGGTGCCCAGGTCCTTTGGCTGTAAAACAAGCCCAAATCATTACCCCTCCACCACCGTGCTTGACAGTTGGTATGAGATGTTTGTGCTGATATGCTCTGTTTGGTTTTCACCAAATGTGGTGCTGTGCATTGTGGCCAAACATCTAGTCTGTCCAAAGGACATTGTTCCAGGAGTCCTGTGGTTTGCTCAGATGCAACTTTGCAAACCTAAGCCATGCTGCCATGTTCTTTTTAAAGAGAGAAGAGGCTTTCTCCTGGAACCCTTCCAAGCAAGCCCCACTTCTTCAGTCTTTTTCTAATTGTACTGTCATAAACTCTAACAATTAACATGCAAACTGAGGCCTGTAGAGTCTGAGATGTAGCCTGAGCATTTGCTTGGACTTCCTTTCCTGGGAAGACTGGCAGCTGTCTTGAATGTTTTCCACTTGTGAATAATCTTTCTCAGTGTAGGATGATAGACTTCAAATTATTTGGAAATGGCCTAATAACCTTTCCCAGATTGATGGGCAGCAGCAATTGTTTCTCTAAGATCATTACTGATACCTTTTCTTCTTGGTATTGTGTTAACACACACCTGAATGCTTCAGACCAGCAAAGTGCCAAAACGTCTGCTTTTATAGAGGTGCTCACACTTGCTGATTATAAATTAATCAAGTGTATTTGATTAGCAGCTCCTGGCTGCTACTTACCCTCTTAATTCCCATGGAAGCAGTGAGGATGTACTTAGTTTTTCACACACTGCTTCTGCATTTTGGCTTAATATTTGTTAAATAAATAATGATACAGTGTGAAATGTCATGTTTTGTAGTTCATCTGAGGTTGTAGATTTTTATGCCAGATGCCCTTCCTGACGCAACCCCAAAGGGATTTGGGTCTCCTTCCGGAATCGAACCAGGGATCTTTCGCTTGTTAGGCAAATGTGCAAATGACTACAGTAAACAAAACAAGAATTAAGGATCAAAGTGCAGACCACAGACGATTCTGAATGCACAGTCGGCACTATTTTTATTTGTTTATTTTTTGCTGTATCATGACAATTGGTCTCGCTAGTTCTCACTTCTTCCTTTTTGTTTCTAGTCCCAAACCATGAACATTGTGGGCCAGCTAGCAGAGACGGTGTTTGTGACGGTAAAGGAGCTGTACCGTGGCCTCAACCCCGCCACTCTCACAGGAGGGATTGATGTCGTTGTAGTGCGACAGCCTGATGGGTCTTTTCACTGTTCCCCTTTTCACGTCCGCTTTGGCAAGCTTGGTGTGCTGCGCTCCAAGGAGAAAATTGTTAGTGTTTTGGAATATTAGTATTATTTCATTTTCAATATAGTAGCCTTCCTGCTCTCCCTAAATGATAAGTGCATACACTCATTATTGTGACTTTAGGTGGACATTGAGATAAATGGAGAATCTGTTGACCTGCACATGAAGCTGGGTGACAATGGAGAAGCTTTCTTTGTGGAGGAAAATGAAAATATGGAGGTAATGACCAATATTAAAGGTTACTGGCTTAAACTCAGCAAATCATTTTTTTAAATTATTTTCTACCTTTGTAATCACTTCAAGTTATTATTTAAGTTATTATCAATCTCCTTCTGTCCCAGGTCCCAGCTCATCTATGCACCTCCCCGATTCCTCTTGAGGTCCCGGAGGAAATGGAGGAGACCACTGAGGGGTCCTCCACCGGCCGATCCTGTTCCCGCAGAAAGAAACGGCGGCGGAAACGCATACGCTCTGAATCTCACCTCAAAGAAGAGCTCAGCTCCTCATCAGATGAGAGAGAAAGAGAGAAGGAGAGTGAGAGAGAAAGTGATCAGGCTCACCAGGAAAGTACTCCTTCCGATGAGCTCGCCACACCTTTGCAAGTCAGGTAAGTCGTCCAAAAAAAAAAGAAAAAAGTGCTGTATATTTTTAAGATGAACCGACTCTTCAAAACACCTTTAGCTTCCTACAAATGGAAAAGGGCTTTTCTCTTTCTGAGAGGCGGTAAAATTTCAATACTTTTAGAACATCCAAGAGAATGTTAGTGAGATGGATTATGACTGATTAAGATGCTTTTGGAAAATGGACTCCTCCTGGCTTCAGCTAAAAGATGAATCATATTATCTTGTATGTTAATTTCCTTTTCCAATAAATTCATTACTGACACCAATCACTAACACATTTGGGGTAAAGTCACTATTTAACACCCAAAATTCCCTGTGTATTCATTCTGCATCCAGTATTTTACATTTTCTCTTGACACAAGTTTTTTTTTTTTTTTTTTTTTTTTTTTTATAATTTAATTTTTTTTTTATTTCCC